>JACEFZ010015317.1:0-94429 GCA_014155875.1 Cepaea nemoralis | reverse complement strand
TTTTTCTAAACCCCCACAATTGGCAATTTCCCCTTTTAAATTTTTTTTAAAATGAATGATATTTTTTTAGGGGGAAAGGGGGTTAAAAAGGGGGTTTTGATTTTTTTTTTTTTTTTAAAAAAAATTTTTTTTTTTTTTTTTTTTGTTTTTTTTGGTTTTTTGGGATGAAAAAAGAGGGGTATAACCCTTTAAATTCCCCAGGCATCACAAACGGCCAAAACAATGCTGGGGTTGACTGCTACGCCCTGTAAAGCATAAGCAACTAAGTGAATCAGTAAAGAGTTAACATGTAGTTTCCGAGCGCGCACACAAAGCGTCACAACCCGGCCCTTCTACAAAAAATTTTGTAAGCCAAAGGGCATTACCCAAATGTAGGACTAATCCCAATCGACGGGGCCCCGGGCCGATCATTAAAACACAAAGCATGAATAAACCGGGAGATGTCCGTCGTCTGGGGTCACAGCTCGACCCAGCCTAAAAGGGGTGTCAGTAAATGGGTTGGACCGGCGTAATGTTGACTGCATCACCAATCCAGTGCCGCCTGGTCAGTATGGCTTTAGCACCATATACCTAATCGGGCCAAATGGGGTGAAGAAATGGGATGCTTTACTTACTGTAATAAACGCAGCTGTTCACGAACTTTTCTTGTACTTCCCCTTTTTCTTCTCTCTCCTCTCCTCTCTCTCTCTCTCTCTCCTCTTTTCTCTCTCTCTCGTATGTGTATCTCTCAACTCCGTCTCTATTTTCTCTGGCTTTGACAAAATTTTCTCTATTTACCTTCTCTCATTATCTCTATCTCTCTGCTTGCCATTCTCTCTTTCTTTTCTCTTCTCCTTTTCCCCTTTCTCCTTCTCTCCTTTGACCTTCTCTCTCTCTTTTCTCTCTCTGCTTTCTTGCTCTCTTCCCTCTCTCTCTCTTTGTATGTATCTCTCTAAATCCGTCTCTATCTCTTTGGCTTTGACATATGTCTCCTTTCTACCCTTTTCTCCTCTTTTATGTATCTCTCTGACCCCTTCTCTCTGATTTGACATTGTCTCCCTTTCTTACTCTCTCTCCAAATTTCTCTCTTTTTTTTTCTCTTGCTTTTCCCCCCTTTTTTCTCTCCTTTCCTTTCCCCCCCCCCTCCTCACTGTCCCATGTGAAGAGTAGAATAGACAACAGTACGGACAACCCAACACCACGCACAGGAAAGTACATACATAAGGCCTCTGTCCTAAAGTACCTTGCGGTGCAGAACGGGGGGAAATGGGTATTGAGCCTGAGGAATTAAGGCAGCCTAGCTAGTGCAGTCGCCGCGAACTGTGCAGGTTAGGGTTTTCTTCCAGCCCGTGACAGAAAAGAAAAAAAAATCCACACCTTACCAAGGATTCGAACCCCGGTCTCCCAAAGGAGACCCGGGCGCTGGATCAACTGTTCCAAATGAAAAATGTTATTGATAATCGTCCCCTTCTGCTGCTGCGATTGACGTTACTATGCTTCTACTCCAGCATGGGTCACAAGCTGGGTGGTTATTTTGAGATCTGCACCTGTCCTCTGTCTCGCTGGGTCGCCCTAGTCGACCAGATTCCCTACATCAGGTCAAACAGACCCTTCTAATAAATAAAGTCAAGGGCCCTGTTCACGCCTTAACTGATCAAGTGACATGGGGTGAGTAATCCTCTTAAGCGATGTCTCGAGCATCTGCCATGGGCTTATATATCGGCTAAATGTTGTCTCAATTAAAACATCAACACGGTAGGATTCCCTAAGTCATCATCATCAAGTGCCATGCCAGCTGCGTAAGTGTTCATGTCTCTCCACATATGTCGGTCTTTGGTTTCTGAATTAACTCTGCTGCTGATATTCCTCCATGCTCCGATGCTGGAATATGTGTATCTCTCTAACTCCGTCTCTATATCTCTCTGACTTTGACAGTATGTCTCCCTGTTCTACCTCTATCTCTCTCTCTCCTATATGTCCTCTATACTCCTCTACACTACGCGATACACTACTCCGATCCGCAGAGAATGGTTGCTGCCTCTGGAGCGGTCTCGGCTGGCAAAGATTAGTTTCATCTTCGTGCCAGGGCATGCGGGAGTACAAGGAAATGAGCGGGCTGACAAGCTCGCGGGTGAGGCTACTGTGGAGGGCGGACGCGCCATGGACCAGGCTGACATTCTGAATGCTCTACGAGAAGTAAGACTTTTGCGAGAACCAAGTGATACTGCGAATCTACAAAAATGGCCAGACTGCTAGAGCAGCAAATTAAAAGAGGGGTGGCCAAACAAGAACACTACTCAGGAAGCCAAAGAAGATTGATAAACCAACACAGAACTGGCGTCGTTAGCCGCTACACGCTGCGGGATTTGCTGAGGAGGGGATCCGAGCACTTATGGACTGAATGGTTCGATGTGCAATGAGGATGATCTGTCGACTAACTAACTAACTAACTATTCCTCCATGCCTCCGTCTCAGTCCATCATGCATCATTTATCTTGGTCGGCCTCTGCCTCTCTTCCCCTCGATCTTTCCAGACGTCACGTTCTCCAATGCTTCTCTTCCCATCACATAGCCCAAGAAGGCAGTTTATCTCTTTCTTATTGTTTAAATTTGATATATAATAAACCATGTCACCTACCATACTAACAACTTTTAGGTCATAATTGGGACACACCCCTACTTCCCACTAATTCAAATTTTCCACCATCCATTTCTGTGTGGTCCAAACCCACTGTTTGTTTGGCAATGAATATTTAGTTAGTTAGTTATCAGTTGGGGTATCTTCGTTGCACTCCGGACATGTCCATAGGTGCTCAGATCCTCCCCCCAGCATATGCATCAGCGTCCGGTGGCTAATAGTGCCAGTTCTGTGTTGGTTGACGAGGCGCTTTGTTTTTCCCGATGTACCTCTCGCGTCTGGCTGTGCCGATTCTTACTCCCAGGTCTTTCATCCTGGAAAGCGATGTGGAATCACTGGCGTCAAAATCCTCTGTTCTCGCCATATCTTTAAGGGCGTTAATAACATCCGCACGATCCATGGGCTGGCCATCTACAGGGGGTGCAGAGCCAGCCAATTTATCAGCTCGTTCATTTCCCTCGACTCCCGCATGTCCCGGGACGAAGATGAAGGTGACTTTGCGGACAACAGACTCCGCAGCGACTCAGTCCACTGTCTACGTACAGATCCAGCTTCGACCTTCTGAATCATGCTCATTGAATCACTTAGTACACACACGTTGGTATAATGCTGTGATTCCAGCCATATGAAAGCCTGTGTAACTTCCATCACCTCCATCGTCATGCTGCTCGTGGTCATAGAGTGGGCACCACTGGATTCTTGAACGGTTCGGCCCGCTGAACGGGCTGTAAATGCCCACGCACTTCTCTGCTGCTTTACAACAGATCCATCTGTATAGATGAGCACTTCGGGGCTATCTGAGTGATCATAGATGAGCGCGTTAACCTCTGCATTGACAGCGGCAGGGTTCTGCTCTCTGCACCGTCTGTCGAGTGTGATAATGCAGGAGAAGGTACACTTAAAAGCTGGAGGCACCGGCACCCATTCCTTGCCGGGGTTGATACTGGTAAGACTGCAGACCTGTCCGACGACATCTTCCGCCCGACCCATCCATGATTTGCCCCTCTTTAGCCTGTGGCAATGAATATGTTAAGGGGCATCGGGCATGCGGTCCCAGACCCATATTTGTGTAAACCACTGGGTGGGTGATGAGGTCAGTACCGCGCCGGTGGCTTTTCTCCCCAATGCATTTCTTGGCACCCATTTTAGGCTGAGTCGACCTGTAAATCTTGGTCAATTTTGAAAAAAATTGGAAATCGCCCGGCTGCGAATCGAACCGCCGACTTCCTGATCGGCAGACGAATGTCTAGCCACTCCCGATGCTACCACCTTTCTAATGAACACACGGGAACGTTTCAGGGGAAGAAATCGAACGATGCCGGGCACGCAAGTTCTGATGACGTAACATGTTCAGCGTCTTAATACTGGACTGGCGTGTCTCGTTAGCCGTTTGAAGGATAAAAACGACTGCCCAATTAGGGGCCTTTTGCAGCAGACATGATATCAGGAGACGCAGTGTTCCACAATGTCAATAAGGAGGAGGTAATGAATAGGTATCACTGAAAACCTCGTGGTCATTGGTCGTCTTGTGGTAGAATACTCCCTTGCCACGCGGTTGACCCAGGTTTGAATTAAGATCGACTGCAATCGCTTTTTTGCGGACGCGTTATCAAAATTGATAGGGAGCTGCGCCGATATGCCATCAGCGCGACCGACGCCTGGGTTCGTCTACTCGCTAGGTGAAGGAAACTCTGACGAGATCTTTTTTATGTCAACTCCCGTCGCTCGCTACGTGAGACAAAGATTGACCTATCCTCCCAGCATCATTTCTATCAGCCTGCCTCTCACGCTTCCCTGTTGATGTTTCCAGTTGTCGCGATGTTCACCAATGCCTCTCACCAAATAATGTTGTTTGTCTCTCTTTTTTTAATAGCTGTATACAAGGTTTTCATTTCATTAGCCTCTTCCATGGCAAACTAATGAGTGTAAAATTAGCTAGAAAACCATAAACAGTCAATAAATTATGGGGTTGATTGCGACGTCCCGTAAAAGACGTCCAGATAACTTTACTGAATCATTATAAATGCTGAAATACACGACACACGGTTACGTGTTTCACTGTCGTTGTTACCACGGTAGCTTTACTGAATCCTTAAAATGCTGAAATACACGACACACGGTTACGTGTTTCACTGTCGTTGTTACCACGGTAGCTTTACTGAATCCTTAAAATGCTGAAATACACAACACACGGTTACATGTTTCACTGTCGTTGTTACCAAGGTAGCTTTACTGAATCCTTATAGATGCTGAAATACACGACACACGGTTACGTGTTTCACTGTCTATGTTACCACAGTGGCTTTACAGACATGTCATGCGTGCTTTGCATAGTTGCGGTTTCCACTTGTGTACCGCATCGGCCTCTGCGGTTGTTTACATTAGCTGTAAAATATATTGAGATATTTCTGTGGTACATGACGAGATAACAACGAAATATATCAGGTAATAATTTGTGCAATATACTGTTTGTGCCTGAAATTGCTGTCGTAAATTGACTTTCAAAAAGGACGTCACATCACTAGAGACATGTCCATCAGTACTTCGTATCCCCCCAAAAACGATGTTAAAAAGTTAGTTTCATAGCCTTTTACAGGACGTCGCAGTCAACCCCAGCATTTTGTTGCTGTTTGTGATCTCTTGGGAAGTTTACGCTCAGCAGTTAACGACCCGGCATCCATACCATTTCGTAAACAAACAAAAATACTCAAGGTGGTCTGCTGCCAAATCGCCCGCAGCTGTGTTTCGAACGTGGTATGCGGGATTATCAGCTGCGTCCGTAACGCCTTCACCACGGAGCAGGCCAAAAAATATGTAGAAGAGTACACATACATATAGTTCCGTGACAAACGTTATGAACGCCTCTGCATTATCCTCTGCCATGATCCTTCTCGTTCTTGCCCAAGGTGGATTCCTAACTTGCACCAGTGCTAGTAGCATACACTCACTGGTTTGCATTCCCTCGTGCAAAAGGCGAGGACAGCACCAAGTCCCCCAGGACGTTGTTGTGACGGTTATGGCGTCACACTGACAATGATGTGAACGCGATTTGACGAGGATTCGATGTCAGCTCTCGTCGTTCGCTACAAGGATGAAAGACTGGCCGCCTATTCCTCCCTGCACCCAGGTCAACAAACGTGATGATAATAGAACTTCACATTACACACCGACAACTGGCTCATGCTAGGGGACTCTTGTATCACGCCCTCTTTGCTAAACCTCAGTTTTTCCCCTTGCAGGTGCCCCGAAGGCCAGTCAATCAGCCATTTCATTTCCACCTCGGGTGACTTGAACTTGAAAGTAGAGGTGTAGGTGTGATGACTGTGTGTGTTTCAACGACTCCTGATGGAAACTGAACGGTTATAAATTGTAGCCCGTCTCTGAACTGAACCTCCCGGATCATTGATTGAGAGTCAGTTGTCATGACTGCCTTATTGAACTCCCTCAGAAAGCTATGGTTTAGTTCTGTTAGTGTTTAGTTAGAAGATGATAAGGACACTGATGGAAACGTCCGACTGTGGCTATGTGTATCATGGCCGACCTGACAAGATCTCTCAATACTACTTAATGATTTGTCAAGAAATCAAAAACAGCCAAACAATGCCAGGATTGACTGCGAACATCCTGTAAAGGAAATGCATCAAACTAACCATATATCCGCCGGCGTCTGTGGCCGAAGGGTTACGAACGCTGTTTCATAATTCCTAGATAAACAATGTCGAGGGTTCGAAATCAGACGCGGGAGGTTTGTGAGCTGATAGCTTTGCGTTGATGTCAATTTATGAACATCGGACGTTCTGGACGTAATGAAAAACTTACTTACTGACACCATACCACATTGTGATTCGAAAAATGGATATTAACTACAACCATGTCGGTAGAAGACCAGGGATGGAAGTTTTACCTCTCCATAGCACAAAACCAAACCCGAGGGGAAGAGAACAAGGAGGGAGGCAGAAAAGTAAATACCTGGATGTCTTGGCCACGAGGCATGGTTGAGACAAGAACTCCAGGACTCTGGTGTTCGATTGAGATGGTGAAACATCACCGCCCACGCTTATCGGCATGGCATATGATGATGATAATGATGATGATGATTATGTGTTGCTCATGCAGCATGACCCCTCTCTCGGCCTGCCTAGTTTACTCCAGAGGAAAGGTAACACTAATACATCTGGAACAAGACAAGCTGCAGAAGCTGCCGGATCAGCAAAGCAATGCGCTAACTGTCCGCCTGTTGGAGCTTCGATCCTAGACAAGTTGCCAACCAAGGCTTAGGGCCTGGTCTGCCCTGCCACGACACTTAGTCTTTAGGTTGCATTTCCTCAGACCAGGATAAGGGTTGTACCCTCTCAATTGCGCTCCTCCGTCCGAAGCCGTTGGCACAATGTGGGGTGTCGGGTTTGGTAAGCGCCACCCAACATTCAGCGCTAACAGAGATCAGGTAGTACCGACTACTATCATACGATAGCGCAGTCATATCTGACTAAAACCTGACACTCAATGACACACAACTGAACGTAAAATTGCCTAACATGTGGCAATAGCCAATAAATATCGGGTTTCATTATAACATATATAAACAACATGCAACAAACGTTGTTTAACCATATACCCATTAAGCAACCAGTCGTGTAAGAGAGCCCTTTACTAGTCATAATCCATTAAAACCAGAACAATGTTTGTCCTATAAACATGTAGATATGTATTGACGATCTACGATTCACATCACAAACTCCGTTAAAGTGCACACTCAAGCGGCAAACTGCAGGTGTACAATTGGCCTTTTTTTTTTTTTAAATGTCGACTATAAAATCAACAAATCACGGGCGTGATCTGAATGGTGAACCGACATTGATAACTGGCTATGACACAGAGGTATGCTATGCAGGGTCAAGTATGGCTGTTTTTATACATCTGCTTGCGTATGTATGAGACATCTGTGTAATGGTTGACGCCTGAGGCTCTCGACGACGATTAGCGCGTGCTTATCCACTGACACATTCACCACTGATTGGTGTTCACAATTAGTTCTGTTGCTCCTTGCATTCGGCTCCCGGGCTGAATGTTACGTTTCGTTTTGCGAACTGTGGCGAAGGAGTAACGAACGCAGTTAGTAATCCCACCTACCGGTTCGAAACACAGCTGCGGGCAATTTGGAAGCAGCCCGCTTTGTGCTGATTGTCCATATAAAGGTATGAGTGTCTGTCGTTCATAAAGCAACGGAAAACTACCGAAGGTAAACTTGCCACACACACAAATCACAAACAGCCAACAAATGCTCGGGTTGACTGCGAGGTCCTGTAAAGACTTGCAACTAACATTTTGTGGACTGAAATGAATTCTCATCGTTTACCAAATTTGCAGGTACTTCGTAAGTCGGAGTGGATTCGCCTGATGGCGAGGGACACTGGTAATAGGGAAAGCTAATCCACGTGCCAACATCAGTCCAGTGCACTCCCAATAAGGACAACTACTAGAAGTAGTTGCACGGGATAGACAGGGCACGTACTAGTACATAACAGGACACCGACTAGTACACATAAGGACACATACTAGTACATAACAGCAGGACACCGACTAGTACACAAAAGGACACATACTAGTACATAACAGGACACCGACTAGTACACAAAAGGACACATACTAGTACATAACAGGACACGTACGAGTACATAATAGGACATACAGCTTCCTCTTTCAAACGTGAAATCACCTGAAGCTAAATTAAGAATGTGGAAAGTGCGACTAGAAAGGAATAACAATGCGCCTTTTCCCACTTTGTAAGGACAAAAGCCTTCTACGACACTCGAACAAGCTGGCCAATGTGCCAAACTAATTGAGCATTTAACGAAGATTCAAGGACGTGAAAAGTAAACACACGGAACTGAACATTTTGCTACACCGTTCAATATGAAACCAGCTGTTGTGCCTTGTAGTCCTACAGAACGAAATCATTCAGCTGCAAAGCAATGGGGAGCTGAAAGCTAGGTACAACAATCTCCCGCTGCTTGAGTTCTAACAACGTTACATAAGCAATGATGAGCTGAAAGCTGGGTACAACAATCTCACTGCTTGAGTTCTATAAACGTTACATAACCAATGATGAACTTCCCACATTGAGGAGGCATGCACTGAAATATGCATCTGTGTTAGGAACAATTTACTGCTGCGAGCAGTTATTTTCAAAACTTACCATCGCAAAGAGTAGACTGTGCTACCGACTGACCAAGGCAAACCTGGAAAATTAATTGCGAGTGGCGACATCATCAACATCTGCTAACATCACACGCTTCAACAAAGAGAAGCCCTTCTAGTCATTACATTAGGGCAAGTTGATCAAATATAACGGGCTAATTTTTCAGTGGATACTTTTGCATGACTCGCGAATGATGTTATAAATAGACAATTGGCCCTTGGCAGGAAAAAAGGCTCCTGCTCCCTGCTCCGGGCTGTGGCATAGAGATGGAACATGTTAAATGTATACTAGAAAGAATTAACGCTATAACGAACAAAGTGCTAGAACCTATTCCCCGGGAAGGTTAACCCGGTCAACAAATGCCCGCAGAAGCCGGATGTGTCGGCCTAACGGCGCAAGAACGCAGCTCTGCTGTAAACAGGCACAACGCAATCACGTCCGAAAAAAAAACTCCGGATGAACGAAGAAGAAGAAGAAGAACCTATTCGTTCAAGCATACCCCATTGCAACTCCGATATTTGGCTGGTGAAACCCAGTGGTAACCCCTAACCCTGATGCATGAAAGTTCAGGTCGTATGAGTCCAGAAAGGGGCTTGCGTCTAAGGAAGGAAGGTTGCTGTACTGGCTCCCCGCAAGATTCTGCATCGATGCACCACAAGCGGTAGTGCTGGAGAATTTCCCTTCCAATCTCGAGGCTCAGAAACAAGTGGTAGTGCTGGAGATTTTCCCTTCAATCTCGAGGTTCAGAAACAAGCGGTTGTGTGCAAGATCGGTACTGCAACTTCCCGTCTACGGAAATACATGACCAATCATAGAACGGTGACTAGGTTGATGCCCAGTGGTGAACTGACCAAGGTGTCAGCTTGCCTGATGGCATGAAGGCCTCCTGTGCCCCTCAGACCCCAAAAAATGTTAATGCCCTGTAAGTTCTGACAAGGTTTTAGACCCAGTTCGTCTCTGCAGGTGTCTCAATCTGTCATAGCCCACCCACAAAGAGGTTCTTCGAGGTCGTGGCCTGTGAAAAAGCTGGTATTAATCTTGCTACCCCAACGGACCACCGCCGATAGATGGAAAGCACATCCAGGATATACTAACGCCCAGATAATTCACAATAACAAGCACAAAATTATGTTCGGGCCGGCACGCACACAAACCATCCGATCGGCAATCCATAACTGCAGCCAGCATCAACTTTCAATCTGATGACATCAATGGCAGGCAAACTACGGCCTCTGTATGCATCAAACGTGGATCTCGTCTGGCGTTCCCTGGAGTCTGGCCGGCTCTAATAGCCAACTCAAATCTCCATTTCCCCATCTGCATCGTGATCATCATTATAATTATTACCCGTTTATCCCGATTAAAAACACGAGAGTCGCTGTAGAGCCGTGGCTAGCAAACCTGGTTTTCTGGTCACGTGGTTATATATGCGAATTCCATTCAAGTGGCTGGTTTTTTTTTTTAACTGACCAGGTCGGACTGGTCAAAATGGGGTTGAGGAATTTCTCTGGGATGTAGAGTTGGCCGGGGTGATACTGACTACATCTTCCGTCAAGCGTCGGTAAGTTTGTACATTATCAGGCTAACACCATAAACCCAATACAATAACTCAACAATACAAGGTATGGAGATACACAACTAAACAACACTCTTTATGGGGAAACACCACAACAAAACAACACAATGTGTGGAGACACACCAAATGAACACAAAGTATGGAGACACAGACCAACTCAACAAGACATGCCACTACATGGCACAATGACCACGTGGTAAAAACTCGTCACCCTCAGTATCTCAAGAGGAAAAAATTTATACAAATATACCCAGCGTCATTAAAAGACAATCCAGCTAAACAACATCAGATGTAAATGTAAGTCTACCGTTGTCTAGAACGGCGTCTACAAATACAAATATCAACTGCCATTGAACCACTTAAGCCATTCAAAAAGGATACCAAATTTATTGCCAGGTATTCATGGGCACTCATTGAACCAGAGGAAAGAAACAGATTTTAGAGGTCACGCTAGACAATATGTGTTGTGTTGAGTTGAGTTGAGCTAAGAACCGACTCACTGCACTCAGGACATGTCCATACACGCTCCGTCCACTCGTTCAACAGCCATCGAAGAGTCACACTACTAATCGTTCCCACCGCTATCTGATTGAAATTTATCCTGATCTTCCCTCTCCGTTTTGAAATTCTTCCAGAACCCATGCGGATACCCCGCATCATCATTCTTTCCAGACAGAGTTCCTAATCTGTTCCCCCGCCTTCTCCACCTGGTCCCACCTACGCTCAACCACCTCTCCCTTGTCCATAGGTAATCCACCACCAAGACGTGCATTCCCTGCCAGCCTATCAGCCTGTTCATTCAATCTGTGACCTCTAACCGAGGATAGCCATTCCACACGAAACTTTCCTTTCTCCACCTTGCTTATCATACTCATTGAGTCCGTAATGAATGTGTGTTGCAGTGGTCTCCTCTAACCAACGAAATGCTGCTGTTACTGCCTCCACCTCCATTCTCATGCTAGACGTCGCTGTCTCATATGCCAGACTCTTCTTTTTCAAGCATCGTCCATTATCCTTCGTAATGACAGCCCAACCACAACGCCTGTTTCTCACCATTGACCCATCCGTGTTGATGACTATGTCACCTCGATGTCTATTACTCTGGATCAGTTGTTGCACTTCAAACTCAGTGTGGCCCGCTGCCCATTCTCTGCACTAACGATCCAGTGTTACTATTACATTATGCCAGTCCGTCATGTTATCCAGTGTTTTGTTATACTGTGTTTTGGTTATTTACTGAGCAATTTATATGTTCAGCAGTTTACATTGTTTCTTGGTTCATGTCGAAGGTTTGAAATCAACTGCGGGGCATTAAAAGCCGACTGCTTTGCGTCGATTTAGATGATATGAGGCGTCGGTCGTTCAGAAAAAAAAATGTAAACTGCTGAACGTATAAATTGCTCAGTAAATAACCAAAAAAAATGTAAACTGCTGAACGTATAAATTGCTTAGTAAATAACCAAAAAACAAAAAAAAAAAACAATGTAAACTGCTGAACGTATAAATTTCTGAGTAAATAACCAAAACACAGTGTAAACTGCTGAACGCATAAATTGCTCAGTGGTATGTCTGGGAATTCTGAATCGCGTTCACTGTCCCTAAGCAAAAACGTCTAGAACCATATGCGCAATGCGCCTGTAAGCGTGTAAAATGGCCGTTTACTTTCAGAATGCAGAATCCGCCACTTTCTGACATTCTGAGGAAGGTGTTCTATTGCTGTTTCTAATGTGTCACATTCTTGCCATATTTCTAATACACATCCCGCCTGAAAGGCATATATAGTTTTGATGTATTCATAGCGTCAAGAAAACAATGAAAACATCATCCGGGAATTGTACAGAATTCTGCTGCTACAGTTGTTATTGTTGTTGTTGTTGTTGTTGTTGTTGTTGTTGTTGTTGTTGTTAGAGACCCGTTGTTTCGTAACGGTGAACGACACAAAGAGGCTGCAGAAAGATATAACAATACAAAACAAAAACAGTTAGTTAAGAGTGTCTACTGCGACAAAGTGAGAGATAGTAAACAGACGCAGTGTACAACTACACGTTATGAGAAGAAATAAACTAGAAAACTTGGTGACAACTGGCAAGATTGAGGGGGAAAAGAACAAGGGGAAGCCAGAGAAGTAAATATCTGGATGGCTTGACCACGCCGTGTGGTCAAGACAGGAACACGGAGCTGATTCACGACTCTGGTGATCGAGTGAGATGGCGAAGCATGACCGCCCACGCTTATCGGCATGGCACATGATGATGATGATGATGATGATGATGATGATGATGATGATGATGATGATGATGATGATGATGATGATGATGATGATGATGATAAGTGTACATCTGAACTTCTGTCCAGCCTTCGTAGAAACGAGGTATGTGCAATGAGACTAGCAACGTTTCATACCAATACCTTTTCAGTTTTAAGTTTTAATGTTTAATTACCTCTTCTAATTTAATGTTTTTCTTTAGATCTGTGTTGTCCTGTTCCTAATGAAAATTACTATAATCGAAACGTCGATTCGTTGTGGTGTGGCATAACTTATTTTGTCATCTTATTTTGTTTGTTATTATCTTTGATATTTTTACACTGTGAATTAGGTTTTCCTGATTTGAGTTCCTTGTAAGGAAGTGTGGTGTCTGGGGAGAATGCAAAGAATACCATGGGCAGACAGAAAAACCAATGACGAAGTCCTACAAGAAACAAATGAAGATCGTAAACAGATTAGAGAAATTAGATGTAGACAGCCACAATTTTCTGGTCACGTTATGACAAGAAATAAATTGGAGAACTTGGTGACAACTGGCAAGATCGAGTGGAAGAGAACAAGGGCAGGTCAGAGAAGTAAATACCTGGATGGCATGACCATGATGTATGATTGAGACACGAACACAGAACTGATCCACGACTCTGGTGATCGAGTGAGATGGCAAAATATGACCGCCCACGCTTACCGGCATGGCACATGATGATGATGAAGGTTTGTACCTATGTCTGTGTTTATTATCTCTCATTCAGTCTGCTCTGTGGCGAAGGGGTTACGGACGATATTAGTAATCCTGCATATCGTATTCGAAACACAGCTGCGGGCGATTTGGCAACAGACCACCTTGCGTTTGTTTTCATATAATGGTATGAGTGCCGGCCGTTGAGAAAGCAATGACAAACTGCGGAACGTAAACTTGAAAAAAAAATCACAAACAGCCCAAATATGCTGGGGTTGATTGCTACGTCCTTTAAAGGATATGCAACTAACGTTTTTAGTAGGTGCCTTCTACTTATGATATGACAGTGACAATGTGACAACGATAAACTCAGCAAGAAGAATGAAGCCTGAGCATAAAAGAACAGGAGGAAGAGAAGTAAAATCAATACTGCGAGGTAACCGGCGGAGTCTTAATGTATACGTCATGCCAATGGGTCTTATAATGACAGTAATGGTCGTAAGGCTCTTGTCGAACACAAAGCAAGAACTCCAGATGTCACGTCATTCGGCTGTGTGCCTACAATATGTGTGAGCCCATCTTGCTGCAACTTGTTGCTGCAACCAGGCGAAGCCTGCTTGCTTCTCTCTCTCTCTCTCTCTCTCTCTCTCTCTCTCTCTCTCTCTCTCTCTCTCTCTCTACCGAGACTCTCCTGCCCGTATATATCAAAAAGAGCACATATCGTTTTGAGGTATTCATAGCGACATTAAAACGATGAAAATAGCATACGAGGATTGTATAGAATACTGCTGCTACAGTTAATTTTGTTGTTGTTGTTGTTGTTGCTGTTGTTGTTGCTGCTGCTCCTGTTAGAGACCCGTTGTTTTGTGATGTCAACTCTTGAAAGATACAAAGAACTGGTGATGATTTAGTTCCATTCCGAGCATGCCCACAATGTCTCCAGGCGATCTGTGCAAGACGTGGTACCGATTCTTGATCATCATCATCATCATAAGTTAATTGCGTTGCACTGTGTCGTCAAGCCTCGGGCCCACTACATTCGTCTTCGACAAGTATTTTTCTCGGATTTGCTTCGCCTAGCCTTTGACTGTTCTCGGTCTACCTACAAGGCTTTGTCAAGGTTTATGTCTCTCTTCATTTGATCCTTATCCCTTGACCAGTCCGCCATGAGAGACCCGACCACTAGCTGCGCTCCCCGTTTGACATAGCTCTTTGAGCCAGTAGAACACGCCAGCCACTATGCCTCTTCAAGATGTGGTGGGTCCGAAGACAGTGGTTGGTGTCTCTGGAGCGGTCACGGCTGGCAAAGATTAGTTTCATTTTCGTGCCAGGACATACGGGTGTACAAGGAAATGAGCAGGCTGACAGGCTTGCAGGTAAGGATACTATGTGTGTGTGTGTGTGGGGGGGGGGGGGGGGGGGGGAGATGACGAGTCATGGACCAGGCTGATAAACTGAATTCTCTACGAAAAGTATGTCGTTAGCGAGAACCAAGTGATGACCGTGAATCTACAACCATGGTCAGACTGCGAGAACAGCAAGTTAAAAGAGATATCGCCAAACAAGAACACTACGCAGGAAGCCAAAGAAGATTACTAAACCAACACAGAACTAGTGTCGTGAGCCGCTACACGCTGCGGGATTTACTGAGTAGGGGATTCGAGCATTTATGCACTTAATGGTTCGATGTGCAATGGAGATGATCTGTCGACTAACTAACGAGGCGAGACAGCAGAGGGAGGAGGAGTGTCCTGATTATGTCCCTGTGAGTTCTCTGTGCGGTGACAGCACGACATTGGCGCTGGTTCTATACATTGTAGGTACTCCAGCTGGTGTGTGAAACACATTGGCCCAGCTTCTATCTATACGACCATCCAAACATGCAGTCAACCAGCCAACCAGCCAACTATCCAAAAATGCAGCCAACCAACTAACTATCCAACCAACCAGCCAATCATCCAAATATGCAGACAACAAACCAACCATCCAACTATGCAACCACTAAACCGTTCAACCAAGCAACTACACAACCAAACAACCATCCATCCAACCAACCAACCATACAGCCAACCAACCATCCAACTATTAAACCAACCAACCAACCATCCAACCAACCAACCATACAGCCAACCAACCATCCAACTATTAAATCAACCAACCAACCATGCAACCAACCATCCAACCATGCAACCAACCAACCAACTATGCAACCAACCATCCAACCATGCAACCAACCATCCAACCAACCATCCAACTATGCAACCAACCGTCCAACTATGCAACCAACCAACCACTCCAACCAGCCATCCAACCAATCAGCCACACCAACTAACCAACCAACCAACCACACCAACGCAACACTCTACCCTTTACGTGATCTCTGCTAGTCGACATACTACCACCCGCCATGGCGGAAATAGCAGACAACAACCACGCAGGACAACTTCAAGTACAGGAACGCCAGGGGCTCCCTTTACAGAGGCTACACTGGCATCTCATATTGATTTCCTGCTCATGTATCAACACGGTTCGCTAATGGAACATCTTATTCACAAACATGAGGTAATTCGCCACTGCATACACAGCAGAAACGCCCCGACAATGGGGCATTGTATACCAATAGCTAGTATGTTAGCATGTGAACGCTGCAGCCGAGGGCACTTACAGGCAACCAGCTGTCAACAGGTGGAGCTTGTCTTGGATATAGTGTCATTCACAGATTAGGCGTTCTTAATCCAGCAGGGATAAATATCCAATATTCTTTCAGATAATATGCATATATAGTTCGCCAGTGCTTTCTGCACGAGAAATGAACGTTTATGTCCAACTTAACGACATCAAGATAACGGAAGTTTCAGAGCGAGGGCTCATATCTTTTCGGCCACGTCGTCTCTCTCTCTCTCTCTCTCTCTCTCTCCTCTCTCTCTCTCTCTCTCTCTCTCTCTCTCTCTCTCTCTCTTTCTCTCTCTTTCTTTCTCTCTCTCTCACTCTCCCACTCTCTTTCTCTATCTCTATCTCGTGTTTGTGTGTGTGTGTGTGTGTGTGGGGGGGGGGGGGGTGGGGGGGGGGGTGGACATGGTGGCCGATGAGACCAAATGGGACAAAGATGTCCACTGTGGCATAGCGAACTGTGGATGTGGCGGCGACAACAGTGGACAGATGCCCCAGGTAGAGAAGATACCCCCAAGTCAGAAGGTGGCGTGAGAAGGGATCGGATGACGATACACCGCATGCATGACCTACACCTTCCCGAAGACAGAGTGGCTGTTTGGTAGGCACACACAACAGCGAAACTGTGGGGCGATTGCAATCGGTGGACACTTGCAACAGGCTGGTGGTATACGGGGTTCGGATGTATCATAGGAGAAAGACACCCGAGAGTCATAACCCGGGTGGATATGCCTCCTGACAGTGTAAAGAAGATAAAGAGGCCAAAACTATAGTAAAAGGGGGATCAAATTTGAGGATCAGAAACTGCTGATGTGTTTGCTCCGTAGTACAGTTTATAATGCTATAGGAAACGGATTTCAGAAATACGAGAAACAGATATAGGATACCCGTGGCATCACCAAGAGCAGATAACATGAAGCATGGCCAGATTCTGTACATTAGTGCAGGCCTAAACAGCATATGTTCATGAGAAGAAGATGTGATCCGTTTAGGTTTCAGACAACAGGCCGTGAAGAACCTGGAAATGAGAGCGCTGATTGACTAGCTAAGGGAGGGGCAACAGAATAGCGTGCCGATGTGATCACATACTCCAAGACTGCCCAAAATGCAACATATCTAGGCAAACCTTCTGGCCTAGAGAGACGACGGTGGAAGATAAACTCAATGGACACTAAGTGAACTAAAACTAAAGGCAATTAAGTTTATACAAGACACAGCCTTGCAGATGAAGACACATTTCAAGCGAACGAAAGAATTAAACAGACTGAAGTGAACGGTCAGTTACAGAATGTAACTGGTCCCGTCACCTCTGTGTGCGTGAAGACAGGGGGGAACAGACAGGTGAGCATCTCCTGCAAGACTGCCATATGTTGTGTCACTGCAGACTTGGCATTTGCCAACAGAGACACATCCACAAACAGACATGGGGGACTCTCGGAGGGGTCTATATTACAGCCACACACTTAAACGGACTTTTAGAGTAAACAATACTACAATTACAGAAGAAGAGGAGGAGGAGGAGGAGAAAAAGAAGAGGGAGGAGGAGAGGGAGAGAAAAGGGAAGAAGAAGAAAGCGGGGTAGGGGAAATATTGACCACACCACCACATATGTGTCGTTCGGTAACCGAAAATATGAGTCTAACGGTCTGCCTACAATATGACACAATCATTACGATAGTGATAGGCGTACGGGCTTACTACTATAACATCTTTCACTGTGTTAAATTTTTTTTTATCCATCCACCCAGATTCATCTATCAAGGAAAGTTTCTTATCCATCCATTCATACATTCATCCATCTATCCACCGAAACACCCACCCACCCACCGATTCATTCATATCCAATCCATCCATACAGCCATCTACCTACCTCCTTGTCTGTTACTCTGCCCAGCTGTTAACTAATATTTATATGTCTGTCTGCTTACCTAATTAATGCCCGTCCGTCTGTCTGTCTACCTATTTATCCATCTGTCTGTCTATCCATCCACCTACCCAAAGACTCACTCCTCTATCAGTAGGGTGTGTGTGTGTGCGCGCGCGCGTGCGTGCGGTATTTATTTTTATCATGCGAATAACATCTTTTTTTACCTACAGCTATTACAGATAACATTACTGCCCCTTGCGCACCTTCATCTAGAACCAACAGCGTTTGTGAATATTACTCTCTCTCTCTCTCTCTCTCTCTCTCTCTCTCTCTCTCTCTCTCTCTCTGCACAGGCAACCACCACACACATACAAGTTAAAGGGCTGCATTACTCCCCACCCAACCGAGACAACCCGCATTAAGACCCCCGCTCAGCTAGCACTTATGTGTTGATCAATAAGGAACAGACGGATGTGGCCAGGCTTCTGCCAGCGAGCCTTATACTGCAAGATAAGAACGCCTGACATCAGTGATTCTCAACATATCTCGGGTATCTGTCTGACAACCATGTCAACTGTTGAGATAGTTTACAGTGTCATATTTCTACTTGTCCGTGGACAGTCCCATATTTGTAGGTGTCCGTGGACAGTATCATATTTCTAGGTGTCCGTGGACAGTGTCATATTTCTAGGTGTCACTGGACAGTGTCATATTTCTAGGTATCCGTGGAAAGTGTCATATTTCTAGGTGTCACTGGACAGTGTCATATTTCTAGGTATCCGTGGAAAGTGTCATATTTCTAGGTATCCGTGGAAAGTGTCATATTTCTAGGTATCCGTGGAAAG
This sequence comes from Cepaea nemoralis, assembly GCA_014155875.1. Classification (NCBI taxonomy): domain Eukaryota; kingdom Metazoa; phylum Mollusca; class Gastropoda; order Stylommatophora; family Helicidae; genus Cepaea; species Cepaea nemoralis. Next base: position 75,713 of record JACEFZ010015317.1, on the reverse strand, counting down.
TGTTATATTTCTAGGTGTCACTGGACATGACAGTATTTCTAGGTGTCACTGGACAGTGTTATATTTTCTAGGGTGTCACTGGACAGTGTTATATTTCTAGGTGTCCGTCGACAGCGTCATATTTCAATGTGTCCGTGGACAGTGTCATATTTCTAGGTATCCGTGGAAAGTGTCATATTTCTAGGTATCACTGGACAGTGTTATACTTCTAGATGTCACTGGACAGTGTTATATTTCTAGGGTGTCACTGGACAGTGTTATATTTCTAGGTGTCCGTCGACAGCGTCATATTTCTATGTGTCCGTGGACAGTGTCATATTTCTAGGTGTCACTAAAAATGTTTGCATATCCTTTACAGGATATCGCTGTCAACATCAGAATCTTTCAGCTGATTGTTGATTTCTTGGCAAGATTACGCTCAGTAGTTTGCCATTGCTTTCTGAGCGGTCGGCTCACATACCCCGTAAGTTACCGACGAGATTCGAACCACTGCTGATTCTCACCGTCGTCACGTTACTTACGAGAGTATACGAGATTACGGAGAAAAGTCGCTAACCTCTAGGCCAGGAAGCCGGCTAGGTGTCACTGGACAGTGTTATATTTCTAGGTGTTCGTGGACAGTGTCGTATTTATAAGTGTCACTGGACAGTGTTATATTTCTTGATGTCACTGGACAGAGTTATATTTCTAGGTGTCACTGGACAGTGTCATATTTCTTGGTGTCCGTGGACAGTGTCTTATTTCTAGGTGTCCGTGGACAGTGTCATATTTCTAGGTGTCACTGGATGGTGTCATATTTCTAGGTGTCCATGGACAGTGTCATATTTATAGGTGTCTGTGGACAGTGTCATATTTATAGGTGTCACTGGACAGTGTCATATTTCTAGGTGTCTGTGGACAGTGTCATATTTCTAGGTGTCACTGGACAGTGCCATATTTCTAGGTGTCCGTGGACAGTGTCATATTTCTAGGTGTCCTGGACAGTGTTATACTTCTGGATGTCACTGGACATGACAGTATTTCTAGGTGTCACTGGACAGTGTTATGTTTCAAGGTGTTACTGGACAGTGTTATATTTCTGGATGTCACTGGACATGACAGTATTTCTAGGTGTCACTGGACAGTGTTATGTTTCAAGGTGTTACTGGACAGTGTTATACTTCTGGATGTCACTGGACATGACAGTATTTCTAGGTGTCACTGGACAGTGTCATATTTCCAGGTATCCGTGGAAAGTGTCATATTTCTAGGTGTCACTGGACAGTGTTATACTTCTGGATGTCACTGGAAAGTGTCGTATTTTTAGGTGTCCTGGACAGTGTTATATTTCTGGATGTCACTGGACATGACAGTATTTCTAGGTGTCACTGGACAGTGTTATGTTTCAAGGTGTTACTGGACAGTGTTATATTTCTAGGTGTTCGTGGACAGTGTCGTATTTATAAGTGTCACTGGACAGTGTTATATTTCTTGATGTCACAGGACAGAGTTATATTTCTAGGTGTCACAGGACAGAGTTATATTTCTAGGTGTCACTGGACAGTGTTGTATTTCTAGGTGTTACTGGACAGTGTTATATTTCTAGGCGTTCGTGGACATTGTCATATTTCTAGGTGTCACTGGATGGTGTCATATTTCTAGGTGTCCATGGACAGTGTCATATTTATAGGTGTCACTGGACAGTGTCATATTTCTAGGTGTCAATGGACAGTGTCATATTTCTAGGTGTCCGTGGACAGTGTCATATTTCTAGGTGTTTGTGGACAGTGTCATATTTCTAGGTGTCCTGGACAGTGTTATACTTCTGGATGTCACTGGACATGACAGTATTTCTAGGTGTCACTGGACAGTGTTATGTTTCAAGGTGTCACTGGACAGTGTTATATATCTAGGCGTTCGTGGACAGTGTCGTATTTCTAAGTGTCACTGGACAGTGTTGTATTTCTAGGTGTCAATGGACAGTGTTATATTTCTAGGTGTCACTGGACAGTGTTATATTTCTAAGTATCTGTGGACAGTATTATATTTCTAGTGACCCAAGGATACTGCCATATTTCTAAGGGTCCGCGGAAAGCACCCTATATTTAAGGGTGCCCTCTGACAGTCATATTTCTATACCAGCCTCACCTCGACAGATACAAACATCTAACCAACCAACCCTCCAACCAACCATCTGATCAGTCGACCATTCAACCAACTATGTAACCAGTCGACCACCCAACCACCCATCTAACCAGTCGACCATCTAACCAATCATCTAACCAGTCGACCATCTAACCAATCATCTAACCAATCTACCATGTAACCAACCATCTAACCAATCGACCATCCAACCAACCATCCAACCAACCATCTAACCAATCGACCATCTAACAAACCATCTAACCAATCGACCATCTAACCAACCATCTAACCAATCGATCATCTAACCAACCATCTAACCAATCGACCATCTAACAAACCATCTAACCAATCGACCCTCCAACCAACCATCTAATCAATCGACCAACCAACTAACCATCTAGCCAGTCGACCATCCAACCAATCATCTAACCAATCCACCATCCATCAATCGATCTAAGCAATCGACCATCCAACCAAAAATCCAACTAATCCACCATCCATCAATCGATCTAACCAATCGACCATCCAAAAATGTATCTAACCAATCGACCATCCAACAATCGATGTAACCAATCGACCATGAAATAATCGATCTACCCAATCGCCAATCCAACCAACCATCTAACCGATCAACCTTCCAACCAAACATCTAACCGATCGACCATCCAATCAACCATCTAACCAATCTATCATCCGACCAACCATCTAACCAACTGATCATCTAATCAGTCGACCATCCAACAATCGATGTCACAAATCGACCATCCAACAATCGATCTAACCAATCGACCATCCAATCAACCATCTAACCAATCGACCATCTAACAAACCATCTAACCAATCGACCATCTAACCAACCATCTAACCAATCGACCATCTAACCAACCATCTAACCAATCGACCATCTAACCAACCATCTAACCAATCCACCATCTAACCAACCATCTAACCAATCCACCATCTAACCAATCCACCATCCAACCAACTACCTAACCAATCTACCATGTAACCAACCATCTAACCAATCAACCATCCAACCAACCATCTAACCCACCGACCATCCAACCAACCATACCTGGCTAAAAATCAGAGAAGCATGGAATATATATTAACAGCTGTGAAACCCGTGGGGCCACTGATACAGCACAAGGAATACACAACACCGATATTGATGTGCACTCATAGACGTAAAGAAATGAAGTAGAGATCCAAGAATGCACAAGACAAAAACAAATTTGAAACGTGTAGACACATATATATTATAGTGGGTTAAGCATTAAAGTTGGGGTTATAGCAGCGCTAGATTTTATCAGAAAACAGCAGGTTAAATGGTTTGGCCATATAACTAGATTACCAATGAACAGTATACCTCAACAAGCAATGATGTACAGACCAGACGGAAACATAGGAAGAGGTCGGCCACGATGGATAGAGGGAATTACAGGGACCATGAGAACCTTGCTATATGAAGCCTTTTCACACGAGCACTCTCTCACTGTTTATGCTTCACCTCGACACCGCAAGGTACATGTAGCATTAAATGCTGAGTTTTTGCGATGTATTATCTATACCTTTGCTCATACCACAAAGCGTCGCATGCATTTGTAGGTGGAGTTTCAAATCAGTAGTGTAAAATTGTTTTCTGAATCCCCTACGTATTTCCCAAATGGCCGCTCTTATCTAAACCTCTCGTCCTTTCTTTTCGAACGGGGGTTCTTACAACATCTACCCTTTCCCCAGGATATGGAGTCCTTCCTACAACGCATTTTTACTCTGTAAATGTCTTACTCATTTTATTTTGGGCAATTGAGAATGACCGGGCTAGACCCGAAGGGAAAAGCGCAAACGAAACTCTAAGCCAAATTCGTCAGTGCGTTTGAATGGGTGTATACGGGTTTTAATTTAACTAGAGCCAACCCCTTCGCCAGATGATCCGGCACCATCCTAAGTTACGTATAAGCACGATATAGTTCGTGTTTGAGCTCTCATGTAGTTCAATGGAAAACAAGTTGAGAGGATGCATCTCGCTAGACCCGAAGGAGCTGCAAACTGAAAACTTCAGCACTTAAAATTCACATTGTGTGATATGCTTTTCTTCACGTGCCCCAACCAGCGAGCCATGTGTGACTGTACTTCTTACGTTTAGTCAAGAGCATGTGAGAGCAAGCTGATAACAAATGTGTTTTTACAGTGAAGGTAATAGTATTAATTACTGATAAACTACAAACACTGATTACCTTGAGCCTGCGTGGATTATACGCGCTGAAGTGCAGAATCACTAATATCAACTGGGGGAACTTTCTAGGCCACTAAAACAGTTACATAATTAAACATGCATGTATTGTTTGCCGCTTATAAAAGCAGAAGGAAGAAGTAGAGGCGTAGTAGCGTTTTTGTTTTTTTTGGGTTCCTTTACAGGACATCGCTGTCAACATCAGCATCTTTCAGCTGATTGTTGATTTCTTGGCAAGATTACGCTCAGTAGTTTGCCACTGCTTTCTGAACGGCCGGCTCACATACCCCGTAAGTCACCAACGCGGCGAGAACCGCTAAAATTGAAAGTTATAGTTGGAGGTGACATGTTCGAATCCCGGTCGGTAACTATAGCTTTAAGAATATAAGCTTGCCGAGGACGTGCCCGCCTTAGAGTCAACGCAAACACACAACATCCACTGCATAGTGAAATTAAGAAGGTAAAAGGTAGCAGATTAAAGAGAAGAAAGTTGTGGATGGGTCAAGCCGAAGACATTCTTTAACATGTTCACTTGAAGACCTAGAACCTGGCGAGGAGTGGGTACGAGTGCCAGCAGATTTCTGTACGTCCTTTTCAGTTTTCCCCCAACTAGACAGACATTGCTATAACCCCAAAATCCGGCTGCTGTGAGGCGGAACTACAGGCTTTGATCTTCGAGAATTTAGAGGATAATGCTGTGTCATTTACACAGATTGATCGGTCGTTCGACGCGTGAGAAGTTCGTGGGCTTTTACGACTCGGGCTGAAGAGAGAATTGAGAAGGAATATTCTGGTGCTTTTGCTTTGGCCACAAGTAGTCTGACTATGGAAGTCATGGCAGTAAGTACAGCAATAACATGACTCGAGACACAGACCTTCACTTGGGAATGTTTCCTTAGTGACTCAATGAGTAAGCTCAGGAAGATAGAGATGGGTTGGATCCGAAGACAGTGGTTGGTGTCTCTGGGGCGGACACGGCTGGCAAAGAGTAGTTTCATTTTCGTGCCAGAGCATGCGAGTGTACAAAGAAATGAGCAGGCTCATAGGCTTGCAGGTAAGGCTACTGTGGAGGGCGATATACTGAATGCTCTACGAGAAGAGGTTTGCGAGAACCAAGTGATGACTTTGAATCTGTAACCAAGTTAAAAGATGTGTGGCCAAACAAGACCATTATGCAGGAACCCAAAGAAGAGTAATAAACCAACACATAACTGGTGTCGCGAGCCACTACACGTTGCGGGATTTACTGAGGAAGGGGATCCGAGCACTTATGGACTGAATGGTTCGATGTGCAATGAGAATGATCTGTCGACTAACTAACTAGCTAACTAACTAACTATAGCTTTCCATTTGTATGTTGTCTAGGACGTCCTCAAGCTCTTTGAGCGCTAGAATCATTCATGCGGACCTTAGGGGAAGAACTCGGCATATTCCAGTGAAACCCGAGATGAGGAGAAGATGCTGGCGGTGGACAGACACTGACAAAACACCATAACTGTGTAACTAGAGACTCCTTTCCGAGAGTGATAATATGGGCATGACTTGGGGGAAACTGCAAAAGAAAGAATGCGTAGAGTGAGTTTGTAGGGGAAAGCTATATTACAATGGGGGATAAAGTACAGAAGGAGGGGAGAGGGAGGAGGGGAGAGGAAGGAGGGTAGAAGGAGAAGGGGAAGGGTAGTAGGAGGGGAGGAGACGGCGGAAAAGGCGGAGGAGAAGGATGAGAGAAGAAGATGAGGGGGGGGGGGGAAGAAGGAGGATGTAATACACTAGTGATTTAATTGTTGTTACTTTCCCCATTGAGTTATTGGTGTGGCATGCTAGGACTCACGAGGATTGGGTACATGCTGTGCCAACAAATTGTTCTGAAAACATTCAAAACCCTGGACAGATTATTTCTGTCTGCAGCGCGTCCGTTCCCTCACAGTTAATTAGTTCTGAACAGACACCTCACACAAAAGTCGAGTTCATCATAAGAAAGTATTATTCACGTACCCACTGCATAGGATATACAACGCTGCATTGTGCACCTGACGAGATGCAGCGAAATATGCCAGGCAATAAATTGTGCAACATATTGTTTGTAGCTTCTGTGTTTACATTCGGGGAATATTTTGTTCTGAAAAAATAAAAACCTCGAATTGACGGGGTTTACCATCAACTTTTTCTCCATCTCCGCTCCTCTTTCCAGGTAAGTGCATCACACCCAGTAATACACTTCTCAAGTCAGCATGTCCGACTTCGGCATGCATGTGTCAGGTGTGCCTCTTCTAGACATATTCCATCCAAAGTAGCGGGTGTTGTCTGCCCACGGGTAGGTTTTCTTTCCTAACAACTTTGCCAGGGTAGTGGTTTTAAGGCCTACTCTTTGACATGATCAACTGCCTTGGGACTTTTAACAAGCACACCTTGCACATAGGTCGTCCTGTTTGTCGCCCTTATCCGAGGATAGGTACCCGAACTCACTACCCAAGACATCAGAGGAACATGTGCTCATGAATTCAGGGGACCATGTGCTCAAGAGATCAGGGGGTCGTGTGCTCAAGAGATCAGGGGGACATTTTGTCGGAAGATCAGGGGAACGTATGCTCAAGGGGTCAAGAGAAAGTGTGCTCATGGGATGAGGGGAGCGTGTGCTCAGGGGATCAGGAGAACGTGTGTTCATGGGATCAGGGGAACGTCTTCTCGAAAGATCAGGGGAACGTGTGCTCAAGGGATCATGGGAAAGTGTGTTCAGGGGATCAGGGGAACGTGTGCTCAAATGATCAGGGGAATGTTTGCTCAAGAGATCAGGGCAACGTATGCTCAAGAGATCAGGGGAACGTGAGCTCAAGAGATCAGGGGAACGTTTGCTCAAAAGATCAGGGGAACGTGAGCTCAAGAGATCAGGGGAACGTTTGCTCAAGAGATCAGGGGAACGTGTGCTCAAGAGATCAGGGGAACGTTTGCTCAAGAGATCAGGAGAACGTGAGCTCAAGAGATCGGGGGAACGTGTGCTCAAATGATCAGGGGAACGTTTGCTCAAGAGATCAGGGGAACGTTTGCTCAAGAGATCAGGGGAACGTGTGCTCAAGAGATCAGGGGAACATTTGCTCAAGAGATCAGGGGAACATTTGCTCAAGAGATCAGGGGAACATTCGCTCAAGAGATCAGGGGAACGTGAGCTCAAGAGATCAGGGGAACGTTTGCTCAAGAGATCAGGGGAACGTGTGCTCAAGAAATCAGGGGAACATTTGCTCAAGAGATCAGGGGAACGTGAGCTCGAGAGATCAGGGGAACGTGTGCTCAAATGATCAGGGGAACGTTTGCTCAAGAGATCAGGGGAACATTTGCTCAAGAGATCAGGGGAACGTGACCTCAAGAGATCAGGGGAACATTTGCTCAAGAGATCAGGGGAACTTGAGCTCAAGAGATCAGGGGAATGTGAGCTCAAGAGATCAGGGGAACATTTGCTCAAGAGATCAGGGGAACGTGAGCTCAAGAGATCAGGAGAACGTGAGCTCAAGATATCAGGGGAACGTGTGCTCAAATGATCAGGGGAACGTTTGCTCAAGAGATCAGGGGAACGTGAGCTCAAGAGATCAGGGGAATGTGAGCTCAAGAGATCAGGGGAACATTTGCTCAAGAGATCAGGGGAACGTGAGCTCAAGACATCAGGGGAACGTGCGCTCAAGAGATCAAGGGTAAAATTCCCAGCCTTATGGTTGCCTTAAAGAGGCTATTAAACATTAAATTCAACAATAATAATGAGGCAAACATCTTTCTCTGGGCATGTGATGGGAAAAGAGGCATTGGAGAACATCGTGACAACTGGAAAGATCGAGGGGAAGAGACGCATGGACACACCAAGAGAAATGATGCTGGATGGACTCAGACGGTGGCATGGAGGGAATATCATCAGCAGAGCTGATCCAGAACACCAAAGACCGAGATCTGTGGAGAGACACGAACGCCTATGCCAGCTGGCAATACACTTGATGATGATGATGATGATGATGATGATGATGATGATGATGATGATGATGATGGGTTCAAACCCCGTACTTTTTTAGCCTGAGGCAAACACAGTAACTTCTCAGCCACGGCTTCCCCTTTACCTTACACAACAACGACAACAACAACAACAACATCAACAACAACCAAAAAACATAAGCATATATTCTAGTCACAAGGGAAAATATTAACTGTGACAGAAATGTCAAATTAACATTAGCCAGCAAACCGTAAATGTCACATCAGGGTCAAGAGATCAGATCATAAACCTGCGGAATAATTTATGGGATAAAATATAGCAATGACGTCAAGCATTCTGGTTCGTATTTACTTGGCTGTCTAAATGAGGGACATATTTATCTCCATTCAACTTTATTTTTGGCTGTTTATCTTCTTATCTTTCAAGAATGTGTTTCGTACACACATCTGGGATCCCAAATATCCCTTACATTATGATCCATGAAAAATTGTGCACAGTTTGAACAGCCTATAGGCAAACAGTGAGGTTTACATTTGAATCTGTATGAAACTTCTGAGAGAATTAGTGTAAAACATGTGAGAGTTTACTATAAAACATGTGAGAGTTAACTATAAAACATTTGAGAGTTTACTATAAAACATGTGAGAGTTTACTATAAAATATGTGCGAGTTAGTATCAAACATCTGAGAGTTAGTATCAAACATCTGAGAGTTAAGTATAAAACATCTGAGAGTTAAGTATAAAATATATGTGTTAAAATGAAACATTTGAGAGTTTAGTATGTAACATCTGAGAGTTTAGTATGAAACATCTATGAGTTTACTGCTGAATAAGTATCAATGAAACATCTGAGTTTAGCACGAAATATCTGAGAGTTAGGTATGAAACATCTGAGAATTTACTACTGAATCTGTATGAAACATCTAAGAGTTAGACTTGAATCTGTATGAATCATATAAGGGCCTACATCTGAATCTGTATGAAACATTGAGAGTTTAGCATGAAACATGTGATTGTTGAGTACTAAACTTCTGAGAGTTTACATCTGAATCTATATGAAACATTTAAGAATTTACTTCTGAATCTGTATGAAACATCTGAGAGTTTTTACCTGAATCTGTAATGGGAATACTTTATGAATGAGATTGGAGGAGATAAAAACAGAGATAGTCATTTGCCTTTGACAACAGGCAAAGAGAAAAGGGAAGCATACCTGCAGAGATTTGTAGCACAGACAGATCAGGATGATGGGGACATCAGAGACTCTATTATAGATCTCTTAGGTATCATTAAAGATACCTATTATGAAGATATACAGCCAGAAGATATTAAAATTGTATTGAAAAAATAACAAAATACACCACACCAGGGCCAGATGGGGTTAAGTACGTCCAAATGAGGGATGTGAGTGATGGAGAACTTACGGAGATGGCTGCTTGCTTTAACCTGAGCATCAGGATGCCATCAATACCCCAGGATTGGGTTCACAGCTATTTAACACCACTTCCTAAACCAGGCAAAGATCATTCAAAGCAAATGTGTTTAGGATTATCATCCTACAGATACTTTTGATAAGGTACTGGAGAAGATCATTGCTGTTAAGCATCAGGCATATTTAGCAAGGAAAATGCTCCTTCCAAAAGGTTTGGGAAGTTACTTGCCAGGGAAAGATACTTGGTCACATGCAGCCAATTTTGCCTATGATGTTTATGAAGTGTTCCAGAACAGACAGGAGACGGTGGTGGCAGCACTTGATCTCGAGGATGCGTACAACAGAGCCAGATATATTTTCATGTATGCTGCTATGGAGAAGAGAGTCTGTCCTTTGTTGGTGAACTGGATAGCAGCTGTCTTGTATTCTCATAGAGTGGCTCTCCGGCTGGCTACATGGACCTCTGAGCCATGTATCATAGCCCCTGGACCACCAGAGGGGTCAGCAATTTCACCTGCACTGTTCAATGTGTATATGAGCAAGATTTCAAGCCTAGAAGCTCCAGGGGCTGGAAGGATACTAACATTTGCAGATGGTGTTCTTGCATACAGACAGGGGAGGGACAGAAATCAAACAGCTCAGGAGCTGCAGGCGACAATGGACAAAGTGATGGATTGGTGTACAGAGAAGAATGCTGCCACTGACCCAGAAAAGGCATCTGTTTTGTTGTGCTCTCTTGACAATAGGATGGTTAAAGCTGACATCCAAGCCTCACAATAAATGGTAGACATGTGAATAGAGAAAGCAGTCTGAAGTATCTGGGAAACATTTTTTATAGAAGCCTGTCCTTTAGGGATCATGTTGAAGTGGTGGTTACAAAATGTCAGAAGGGGCTCAATGCACTGAAGAGTATGGCAGCAAGGGACATAGAGCAGAAAATGCTATTCACACTTTTTCAGCACTTGATCATTTCTGTGGTAGAGCATGGACTGGGAATGCTCAGTCTCCAAACATCAGCTAGTGAAACTAGAGCGCATACAAAGTGAAGCAACATACAGAATGAAGCCATGAGGGTGATGATTCTGGGGTGTACAAAGGATACCACAATAATGTGTATGTGATATATCCTGGCGTTGCCGACTATAGCTGACAGACGCAAGGTTTTGAGGTAGCTGCGGACAAGGAACACCTCCTGCATGATTCCCTGGATAGTCAAGGGCCACAGGCTGCTAAGAGGAAGATCATGGATGGCTCAGGCAGAAGATATCATCAGAGGCGTAAGCACACTTGAGAAGATTGGCAGAGGCAAGGAGTGTGTTAGAGTGCCAAATAGAAATTCAGACGTGTCCGGTTATAGTCACATTGGACCGTGAGTGTAGGGAGTGGCCAGCAGGTGCTATGGAAGCTGACATTCAGCAATTAATTCATGATTACCTAGACCTGGTGATGCAATTATCTATACCGATGGCTCTGTGTTAAGAAGCCAAAAAGAGTGCCTGGGGATTCATAGCAAACAAACATTTTTGCTTGAGCAGTGAATGTTTCAGACAGAGACTGATAGTTGTTAGTGGCAATTTTACATACAAGCAAACACTGAAGAAATTATCTGTTCCAATCACTGTTTTCATCACTTTTTCTGTGTTTCTAACTGAGTTAGCTTAAAAGAATATAGCAGTCAGATATCATCATCCATCATTCAGTGCCTTGTTGGCTGGCGTGGGCAATCATGCTTTTCCACAAATTGCGATGTCCAATGGCATGGATAAATCTGTGTGTTGACGCCCTTCCGTGCCATGACACAAAACTCACGAATTTTCTCGCGCTGCCTTCTTCTATCTCTCTTTCCACAAATCTGTCCGGCTGTCATAACATGTTCCAGTTTTTGTCTTCTCATAATGTGGCCAAAAATTGATGACTGCTTCTTTCTGATGTTTGTGATAAGTTGTCTTTGCAACTTAGCCTTCCCTCAAAATGTCCAGATTGCTCATTTTGGCTGTCTAATTCATTTTCAGAATTCTTATATAAAACCACATCTCCGAGATTTCCAGCTATTTTTTCACCTGTTTATTAATAGCCCGGGATTCACAGCCTTACGTTATAATTGGTTCTATGTAACATGTAAGAACTCCTGTTTTGCAACTTTCAAGGACAAGGATTTATTGCAGTCACATATACATAAGTATTTCAGCAAAGGTGTTGGACTGATGGAGATTGTTTTCTATATGTAATATGGAGAAAATTTGCAAGGAAAGCTAATTAAACATAAAACCATGCAAACAATGAAAAGATCTGTAATATTTCTCTCTAATAGGATGAGCTGAGTCAAGAACCAACATCACAGCACTTGGGGCATTCCCATAAGTGCTTAGTCCTCATCTTCAACAGCCGGAAAAGAGTCCCAATACTTATAGTATTGGTTGCAGTCTGATTACGTTTACACATGGCCATTTCTAAGAGTACTAAATGTCACATACTAAGAGTACTAAATGTCGGAAGGCGAGTGGTCTCGAAGTATGGTGTCCGCCTCGAGTACTGGAGGTCCCGGGTTCAAGCCCTAGTGAAGGCTGGGATTTTTTTCATATGGACTTCTAGTAACAAAATTTACCCTGGTCTCCGGATAGTGAGATTGGATGCTCGCTCGTGTGTATGGTTGCACTCATAAAAAATCCCTTGGCAGTTGGAAATCAAAAAAGAGTAGCCTAATGGCGCTGCCTGGGCAAAATTTTGAGTTTAAAATCTACCCAATGTATTTTCAGGATCCTCGCCAGTGCTATGGTGTTCGTGCACTGAGCTGAGATTCTCCGGACTCAGGCTTGAGCTAGGAGTAGAACGGAGCACTTATGGGTTATACCTGTGAGCCGTGATGTTGATCCGTGGACTAAACTAAACTAAATGTCAGCCAGATCCTCTGGTCACTCCCTGCAGCACCATTCTCTCTAGACCATATTGATTTATCTGTTCTGCCACACATGATCCCAATGGACCCTGACCACGTCTGCTGCATCATACACCAATACTACACCCAATGGTGCAGACTCGGCCAGTATTTCCGCCTGCTCATTTCCCACCCCATCAGCATGCCCTGGAGAAAAGATCCAATAGATGCTGCCTATTTTTGATTTTTCTCTAATCTGATATAAAGGACAAAGTCTAATATTACACCAAACGTAAATTAATATTATGCTTGTTACTGTTCCAGATTTTCTTACTTCTGACTCATGCTCCCAAGGTTTAGGGTTCGATTCCGGGCCGCGTCCTTTAGTTCATGAGTGCATTTTTTCAGAGACTCCTGAGGGTTATCGCTGGAGCTACAGTAGTTTGTGCTTTGTGTGACGCTTTCGGCAGCTTGCTGCAGAAAGAGACTGAGCCATGTGGGATAAAAGCCCAGTGCAATGAAGTCAACCCTGTCGACTTTTAAGTGACTGTTTTTTTCCTGAAAAGTTACAGCTCCTACAGTCAAAATTAAGAATAAAATCAGCTGAAATGGTGCAAAAACATCAGAAAACTCAGATCTTACAACAGTTAAGTTGCTATCTGGAGCTGGTATCAAAGTCTTGAGAAAAGTCACAAGAAGAAGAATTAATTCCGGGAAGATTAAAATGCTCAACAAATGCTTGAAGAAGTCAGATGTGTTGGCCAAAAGGCGCAAGTATCGCAGCTCGGCTGTAAACACAATTACGACCAAAACAAATATTCCAGACGACCGCAGAAGAATTAATCATCATCAGTGACTGTGTGTTTCAGGTATTTCAGTCACAGTATATTTAATTTATTCACTTCATATGATATATAACTCTGTAGTATGCACCTGACAATGTGCAATTAAATATGTCAGGCAACAAATCATGCAACCTATTGTTTGCGACTTCTATTTTTAAAATTAAGGAAATAAATTGTATTGTACTGAATCTTGGAGTATACCATGTTATTGTTCATGTAGTCATTGTAGTTAGGATGTTCATTTCATTGTTTACATTCACTGTATATATAACATATTTCATGAAGAAAGTTTACTACATTCTGGTAATCTGTTCATGATATATCCATGTTTTAAGTCGTTATAAATAAGGCAACCCTTTTCTCCAACATACTACATCATAAGCCTTAGAGGTCGCCAGACATTAAGGTGACTTTTTGTTGTCCTTTTCACTGAAGAAGAAAAGGAGGAGGTGGAAGAAGCTGGAGGAGGAAATAGAGGTGAAGGAAGAAGAACGTGGTGGAGGGGAGGGTAAAGAAGAGGACGAGGCAGGGGAATAGGAGAAGGTATTAGTATTAGTTTTAATGCAAACCTTAGTGCGTACTTACTTACCTTAAAATAAATGAATCAACTGCAGAAGTATCACAATCACAAACTTCTAAACTTCTTCAGGTCGGCTTCTCTCTTTTAACGACCTTCGCTAGAAAGAATATTTAATATTATGTATCCAGTATTTGATGAATCCAAACAAGCAATCGCGAAAATTAACGGCTCCGTAGAATACTCAGAAGTAATAGAACCAAGTAACAGAAACTTTAGTGAGATAATTACACCACGGCAGGACGCGGGTGAGCAGTTACTGTTACTTAGTATTGTAACGGTATTCTAATGCTGCAACCTCGACGATATCTGCGGAGTTGCCGATGAGTCGCACATTCAGATTCGATGAAACACTACTTTATCCATTAGAATTATATTCTAAAGCACAGATAAACTGCACCGAGTGTTGTTAATTGCGGGGGTGCGCTGTTTTGGCTCGGCACACACGGTGAATGTGCCACTTGCTGCGTCTTAAGTTAGAAATGTTTGCCAAAAGAAAACGTCGTCAGCTACACAAACATCGGGCTAAACTGGTTCCGGTGCTGTTTGTGACATGACGTCATCAAGGGTCATCGGGTGAAAGGTCACCTTTGTTGTGGTAAGGGAGGTCATCATCATGTGTACTGTCAACTGCCATAAGCATTCATGTCCCTCTCCTGGGTGATATGAGTTATTTCAATTGATATTTCTCCATTCCACCGGCTTATACCAAGCAATCAGGTACCGTCTTCACAGTGAAGATTGGCTGCAATGGATCTCCAACACTGTCTCTCTCATTGATTGTTCATTCGATCAGACTGCTGTTCGTTCATCTCTTGATGTTATCTTCCCAATTGTATCGATGTCTACCTCTTTCTCGCTTACTTTCAACCTACCCTCCAGTATGATTTTTATAAAATATAAGAAAGTTATGATTTTTAACGTTGCCGACATATGTAATTTGCCTCTTTTTAAATATTTATTTCTTAAACTCTTACCGGCTTATACAATCCAGTATTATTTCTCTGGGTGGGACGCAGAGGTGTTTCCACGGCACCAGGGCCGGGTTATATACTGGCCAAGACCTATTGACGCGTCCTCGTCGAGCGTCCTGGGCAACAGGTCCCTTCGGGGTCCTGGCTAAAGTCAGTAGGATCGCCGATTCCTCCGAAGTCGGAGAGTGTCTGCCTGTACGGCGAGGAACCACCAGTCTGCACACCAATAAGCCAGACATGGGACAACGGATACTCACGCAAAACTCAGGTCCTGTATGACATCACACTGATGTTGGACACCAGGATGTCTTCATCCGACATACAGGACTTCACGTTGGAGCTCAAGCCAACGAACACAAGCAAGCAAGCAAGCAAGCAGCAAGCATTTCTCTGGGTAGGCCTATGCCGCTGTTGACAGAAAGTTGTGGACAGACATGATCACAAGGAATGGTCTATAAGTACATGAAGTCTCGGTCTCTTCTTCCACTAATCTGTTCTTTAGCCACGATGTTTTCTAGTGCTTCTCTTCTCTTCATGTGACCAGATTATGCCTCGACGTAAATGACGTAAATCCGGTAATAACTCAACATGAATTTCACAATCAAGGTTTCCAAACTCGTTAAATTAGAACATTAAAGTTCTCACCCGAACTTTGGAAAATATGAAATAAACTCACGCAATCCAGTGAACGTTTTTACACATTTAATTATGCGTTGTAGAAATAATAGGATTCAGCTCTTCTAGAATATAGACTGCCCTTGACACAGGGTCGGTGTCTATTTACTATCTACGAATAACCTCCCTATTCTGTCCTGTTCACCTTGAAGCCTAGTTTTCCATTTCACAGTTCCGTCGTTCAGAATTCGTCTAGGTTGTCTACTTCCAGTCCTTCCATTGACGGTTTCTTGTCAACCAATTCCTCGTCCTGTTGTTTAATTGCAGATCCTCGTAATCATTGCATCCAGATATCCACTTGACACAGAATTTAAAAACCACAACCGCTTAGTAACACAGCCTCACAACGTCATATGGCAGGTTATACGGTGTGTATATTTCAGATCGTATCATCATCATTAAGTGCCCTGGCAGCTGGCGTAGACGTTTATGGCTCTCCACAGATCTCGGTCTTTGGTGTTCTGGATCAACTCTGCTGCTGATATTCCTCCATGCCACCGTCTCAATCCGTCCAGCATTATTTCTCTTGGTCTGCCTCTGCCTCTCTTCCCCTCGATCTTTCCAGTTGTCACGATGTTCTCCAATGCTTCTCTTCTCATCACATGACCAGAGAAAGCTGCTTTGTCTCTTTCTTATTGTTGTATATAGTGTTCTAGTTTCATTAGCCTCTTTCGTGCAATCGTTGTTAGTTACTCTGGCAGTCCAAGGAATTCGCAACATTCGTCTCAAAAACCACAACTCTGTTGCTTCTAAGTTCTTCCTAATTTGTTCATTTACATTCATTCTAAGATTCGCTGCCATACAGCAAAACTAGTTCTATATATAGGATTTCAGCACTCTCTTTCTGACATTCATTGATAGTGACTTATTGCATAAGACACTCTTCATTTTCTGAAATGCGGCTTTTGCCTGCCCTATTCTGCTCTTAATCTCTGTTGTACATCTTCCATCTGATGTTATAAGTGCCCCTATGTATTTAAAATTATCCACTTGGTTGAGAATGTCCCCTTCTATTTCTATGTCACATTTTGGTGTCACCATTTTCTTTGATATCAACATTGTTACTGTTTTCTTGATATTCAAGGAGCGTCCTTTCTGTGCACACACCGTTACTACAATGTCCAACAATTGTTGTAGGTCTGTTGCATTATCCGCCACCAATTCTGTGCCATCTGCATAGCGTATATTGATTATGCTATAACCTCCGATTATTATTCCTGGCGTATCTTTGATCTCTCTCATTACTACTTCACTACAAAGGGAAAAGAGATCCAGTGACAAAACACACCCTTGTCGTACTCCTAGCTTTATCTGTTCGTAACTATCCACTTTATTTCCCATTTTAATTGCTGCTACTTGGTTCCAGTCAATATTCTTTATTATTCTTAAGTCTTCCCCATCAATGTTGATATCTTCCAACATTTTAATCAGTTCATCATGCCTTACTTTGTCAAATGCCTTAGTATAATATAATCTATGAAGCACAAATATATGTCTTTCTGTGTCTCTATTTACCTTTCTATTAGTGTTCATTATATATATATATATAATATATATATATATATATATATATATATATATATATATATATATATATATATATATATATTGCAATGTTTGTACCCTTTCCTTCCATAAAACAATACTGGTCTTCACTCATATCCATTTTTATTTTCTTTCATGTTCTTCTCATTATAATTCTGAGTATAAGCTTAGTGACATGGTTTACAAGGTTAATTGGACGAAAATCTTCGCATTCAATTGCTCCTAGTCTTTTAAGTATAGCTATAAATACAGACTTCAGCATATCGCTCGGTAAATATCCATTGCTGTAAATATCATTTCACATTTTGGTTAATATATCTACTCCAAATTCTCCCAATACTTTCAACTCTTCTATTGTGATTTCATCTGGCCCAGCTGATTTTCCTTTCTTCATATTGCTTCATAGCGTCAGCGACTTTTTCTTTTAGAACAGGTGGGCCTTCCATGTTACTTTCTTCTGTTAATTCTTCCCTTTCTCCATTATAAAATTCTCTTATATGCTTATTCCACCTATTCATTATGGCACCTTCCTCCAATAAAATTTTTCCTGTTTTTGATTTCAAACACCCTGTATTTATTCTTATGTTTTCTTCCTGTGAGCTCATTGATTTGTCTGTACATATTTTTGGATCTTTAATGGAATTTAATTCATTTTTTTTTTTTTTTGCATTGCTCGTTTAACCAACTTGTTTACCTTCACAATTTATCTCTTACTTCTTTATTTATCTTAGCATATTCTTCTTTGTCATTTTTATTGTGTTTCCTTTTGTCCATCAGTATTAAGATTTCTTCATTCATCCATTTTTTTTTCTTAGCTTTGTGGCTTCTCTCCGGTAATATTCCTTTGCTAGTTTGATGAATGGAGTCCCTTAACATTTCCCACTGTTCATTTATACTCTGTATTTTAGCTATTGCATTGTAACTATTGTTCACAGTCACTCTGTATTGTTCTTGAATTTCTTTATCTACTTTCAGAACCTCTTTATTAAGTCTCGCGTTCTTAACCATTTTTCCCCTCTCTTTAATCTTACTTTTATTTGTCCACATAGTGGTACATGATCACTATTACTGTCAGCACCAGACATTGTCTTTACATTAATTAATGCATTTCTAAATATTTTATTAACAAGTATGTAGTCAATTTGGTTGCGTATTTTCATATCAGGGCTTTTTCGTGTGTATAGTCGTCTTTTACGGTGTTTACACCACTTGCCAATTCTATTAGTTTCTCTCCTCTTTCATTTCTTGTACCTAAACATAATTCCCCAACTATATCCTCTATTTTTCCCTTTCCTACTTTTGCATTAAAATCTCCCTGTATTATTTTTATTTCTTGTGATCCAATTTGAGCTTTCGCCATTTCTACTTAATCGTAAATGTGTTGTATTTCTTCATCACTTCTGCTTGTTTTTGGTGCACATACTTGTATAATATTTATATCTATTGGTTTGCCTTTGATTTTTACCATTATAACTCTATCTGAAATACACCAGTATCCATTAATTGATTTGGCTGTATTTTCATCAAATATTATTCCTACACCTTTTTCATGTGTATCCTCTCCAGAATAAATTATTGTATGTTTGTCGGTTATAATTTTGCCAGATGCCTTCCATCTCATCTCACTTATTACTTATTAGTATATTGATTCTCATGTTTTCCATTTCTCTTAGAACACTGTTTAACTTTCCTAGTTCATTTAATGTCCTAACATTCCATGTTCTTACTCTAAATTTATTTAGTTGAGTTATAGTTTTGCCATCAATAGCTAAATGACGGTCTGGTGTCACCTGTGGCTCATGACTGTCCCTACCGGAAGAGGTTAACGTCGTTCCCTATCTCTGAAATTTTTGTTGCCATAAAATCTTGGGAAGATAATGTGGTGGTTTCCCCTTGCCTTCCACGTCCACATGGTGGTCTTTTACCTCTACCTTTGACTGTCATTTCCAACTGTCAGGAGAAGAGAGTGTCTTGCGCTGCTCAGCTGCAGAGTTGTCCACTTATTCCGGTGGATACTCGGTCCCCAGAGCTGTGTTAGCCACACCGTAGTGTGTTTCCATCCTCTACCAAGGCGAGGTGCAGTTGGGATTTTCCCTTCCTAAAGTTATGGTCTCTGACCAAAACTCTCCAGTACTTTTATAAGTACATATCGTATTGCTGCAATTAATCTAACGAGAAAATCAGCGGCCAGAAAAGGACCAGTTAAGTCAAGAACCACATCATATCACTCGGGACATTCCCATACGTGATACGTCCTCATCTTCAACAGTCAGTGAAGAGTCCCGAGTAACTCTAACCCTAAAGACCAGGAGCACCAGAATGCGAAGATCTTCGTATAATTAACCTCATAAACCATGTCACTAAGCTTCTACTCAAATTTATAATGAGAAGAACAAGATAGAGAATAACACTGGAAATCGGTGGAGACCGGTATGGATTTGTGGAAGGAAAACATACAAACAATGCAATATACACATAAAGAACACTAATAGAAAGATCAATAGAGACACAGAAAGATATATATTTGTTCTTCATAGATTATACCAAGGTATTTGATAAAGTATAACGTGATGAACTGATTCAAATGTTAGAAGATGTCAACAGTGATGAGAAACATCTCAGAATAATAAAGAATGTTTATCGGAATCAGATAGCAGCAATTAACATGGGAAATAAAGTGGACAATTACGAACACATAAATCTAGGAGTACGACAGGAATGTGTTTTGTCATCTGATCTCCCCCCTCTCTCTCTCTCTCTCTCTCTCTCTCTCTCTCTCTCTCCTCTCCCTCTCCCTCTCCTCTCCCTCTCTCTCTCTCTCTCTCTCTCTCTCTCTCTCTCTCTCTCTCTCTCTCTAGCGAAGTAATAATGAGAGATCAAAGAGGAGGCAGGAATACTAATCGTAAATCTATATATATAAAACAGAATGTATGTATGTGGGTGGGTGTGTGGGGATGTATTTGATGCGTTCGATAACGGTCCATCCAATTGAGATGAAATTTTCTACATGTTTTCTTTTCATTCCCGTGCAGCGAACTGTCATAGTTTGGTACTGTACTATCAGCTATTTACTTACTAAAATTTAATTTTGTAATTACCTGACTTAACATAAGAAAATTTATGTAAAGGGACATAACTTTTAGTAGCATTGCTATATCTTAGGTTAAGTCAACTGGTTATAGGCAGACAGAAAGACAGACAGACAGACAGACAGACAGACAGACAGACAGACAGTCAGACAGACAGACAGACAGACAGACAGACAGACAGACAGATAGATAAATAGATAGATAGATAGATAGATAGATAGATAGATAGATAGATAGATAGATAGATAGATAGATAGATAGATAGATAGATAGATAGATAGATAGATAGATAGATAGAGAGGGTGGGACAGACAGACACACACACAGACAGACAGACAGACAGTCGGGAACGGGAACTTATATGACTACTTATATGACTACTTATATGAATTAAATGAGATGCTCCCCATCAGGTGCTGGGCAAAGCCGGGTCAGACAGACAGACAGACAGACAGACAGACAGACAGACAGACAGATAGATAGACAGACAGATAGATAGATAGATAGATAGATAGATAGATAGATAGATAGATAGATAAATAGATAGATAGATAGATAGATAGATAGATAGATAGATAGATAGATAGATAGATAGATAGATAGATAGATAGATAGATAGATAGATAGATAGATAGATAGATAGATAGATAGATAGATAGATAGAGAGGGTGGGAGAGACGGACGAACGGACGGGCGGGCAGGCAGACAGACAGACAGACAGACAGACGGGAACGGGAACTTATATGACTACTTATATGAATTAAATGAGATGCTCCCCATCAGGGGCTGGGCGAAGCCGGGTCAGACAGACAGACAGACAGACAGACAGACAGACAGACAGACAGACAGACAGACAGACAGACAGACAGACAGACAGACAGACAGTCGGGAAAGGGAGCTTTTATGACTACTTATATGAATTAAATTAGATGCTCCCCGCCAGGGACTGGGTGAAGCCGGGCCGGGTCAGACAGACAGACAGATAGATAGATAGACAGACAGATAGTCGGGAACGGGAGCTTATATGACTACTTATATGAATAAATGAGATGCTCTCCACCAGGAGCTGGGCAAAGCACAGACAGATAGATAGATAGATAGATAGACAGACAGACAGACAGACAGACAGACAGACAGACAGACAGACAGACAGACAGACAGACAGACAGACAGACAGACAGACAGACAGACAGACAGACAGACAGACAGATAGATATATATATATATATATAGATAGATAGATAGACAGACAGACAGACAGACAGACAGACAGACAGACAGACAGACAGACAGACAGATAGATAGATAGATAGATAGTACAACAGTGCTGAGGTTATGGAGCAGAGACAAGTCCTCGCTGGATTTCAAATATTTATTCAATTGAATACATCGTAGAATATAAAACAGCATACAATGACTTTCTGGACAGATGTTATTACAATAGGTGTTGCTGACCCGAGGTACAGATGGTAACTAACTATTCCTACCCCCCGCGTCACAGCTTGAGCGTCCCTAGTTACATCCCAACGGGATGCTCAGCCGTGCCTTGTATACTAGTCTTTTCCCCTTTGCACACCACCCATTAAACCCCCTAACAGAGATGATGCTCTGTTATATTCCTCTCTACCCTCAATAAGACTTTTCCCCGAAAAGTCTTACTCCAAATTCTATGACTTTCTAAAACACTTAACTAAACGCTCTCACAAAATTACTTCATCCTCAAACCATTAGCAATCCGCTTACATATTTTACACTGAACAATTTAAACCTGTCTCAAGTAAAATCTATCTCTATCTCTCTATTCCTCTATCCCAACAATTCATCTTATAGCCAGCCACATACATTATTATAACGTAAGTATATTTTACAAAAGCTCCTCTTGTAATCCCCGTCACAGAGCAATGCGCTTTATAAAAAAATATCGATCTAAATTATGATTAACAAAAATTGAAGATTTCTTATGTATTTTTACAACTTATCATACTCTCACTAACATCAACAACACAGGATAGACAGGAAAGTGGTTGGTGCGCACCAAAGAGAAAGTAGTAAGAAGTAGTCACAATTATCCCATTTATCCTCCCATGCACTCTCAAAACTTTATAACGTAAAGTTTTCAAAAACCCAAATCATATAATCCGCTAATCTTCAATTATCTTCATTTTTTTGTTAATAATAAATGTTCCTGTCAAAAGTTACGTCGATCTAAAACCACCCTTCTATTGTCAGGATTATAAATCAGCCAGCAACTACTGCCCTTTTTCTCTCTGTTTATAGCATATTAGTATCATACCTTCGCAAGCTCCAAAAATTATGATTTATGCTGTTACCACAGCGTCCCTTCATTACTATTACTCACGTTTGTTTAATCTGAACACACAACAAATGTCAATAAGTTAAACCACTCTTCTCCCATAATATAACATGGCATCCAATCCATGTATTTTCAATTAATGCTGACTTAATGCAGCTCCTATTTCAACCCCCCAGATCCATATATTTCTACCAACGTTTACTTGTGTAGCATCTATTATAAAACCCGTCATACAATCATGGCATTTAATTCATGTGTTTCTAAACTACATGTACTCCCTTTTTAACCACCCTGTAACTAACCCCTCATATTCCAAATATTAATGCTGACTGACGCAGCAGCCTTCCTGCAAGTACAAAGCCGAAGTTCATGGTACTCATGTTTACTTAAACGTATTACTCACAAGGGGAATATGTCTCTCTTTCTAGTCCACTGTCGTTTGTTTACTATTTTCTGAACGAAAGATCCTATTAATTATTCAATAAGAGAAGAGCTAGTCTTATTGATCTAAACCAACTCTTTACTCTAAGCAAAACAATAACAACTTATTTTTAAACAAGGCTAAATACTATCCAATAAACAAAGCAATTCAAATAAAATCACAATTCATGAGCAAACCGAAACGAAGTCAAAACAGGATATCATTCCCCCCAACATTTTAAAGACAATTTTTATCCCCAAATTTAAATAAAGGCAATCAACCAAGTCAAAGGAAGACATTATTCAAAATAATATGACATACATGATGAAACAAAAAAAAATCATATTTAAATACAACCTATCCATTATTAGTCACATTTTTGGACTAATAACCAATTATTTACCTACTAAGAAAACTCAACAAGTCAAATTTCAAAATTAAATGGCAATAAAGAATACATCTCCAAGACCACACGAGAATTCACCTAACTTATTACAAAAATATACAATATCATGTCTACTCATCAAGACAACTCACAACAACTATTAACCAGGCTATTTGCTAACCTGCTTCTATAATTCATCTGTAATTCACAGCTACCGTTTTTCATCAATTACAAATTTCCTCTTTAAACCAAAAAATTTTCATCCTGCTATCTGCAGAATATTCTATCAATCTATTTACCATATCTCCACTTCTTCAGTAATTCTAGATTTTTCTCTATAAGTGCCATCTCCACATCAATGTCCTCATTTTCCCGAAGAGAAACATCTTCCTTCATGCTACTATTTCCATTAGATTCTGAATTTTCGTCCATTTCTTGTTCTTCATCTGTATATCTATTGCTAGCGGCCGCTAATTTTTTTCTTTCTATATCTAATCTAATCTGTCTATCATGGTTTCTTAACGATCTTTCGAGTAGTGGCATATCTTCGTCGCTTGATGAATTTTCTCTAATTCTCTTTTGTCTTTTAACTTCTCTAGCTCTTTGTCTCTCTATCCTCCTTTTTACTGCTTGTCTGGTATTTTTAAATGGAGCGGTTACCTCCTCCTCCATAGATTCAACACTATTATAACCATCATACGTATTATTTTCTTCTCTCTTAAGAGTTTTCGGTACTGTTTCTGCTTGTTCACCAGTTTCGTCATAAATTGGTGTTGTTATTGTTTGTTTTTGTACCAGTTCTTTTCCAAAATCTGAGGGTATCGTATATTTGACTCGTCTGACGAGTTGTCCATCTGAGTATACCCCTTCTGTATAATTATTATTATTATCGTCTCCCTTATCTTCATTATCTCGTCTTAAATGCTCCACATGTGACCGCGCCACATGTCCTGTAATTTGGTTCTTGATACTATATGATACTGGACCTAACTTTTCTAAAATGTAATATCCTGGAATCCAATGAGCATCAAATTTGGAGTTTCTTCTATGTTTCTTATAGTAAACCCTATCACCTACTTTAAATTCCTGTAGTTGTGTATTTTTGTCTGCGTACTTTTTCTGTCTTTCTCTGGCTTTAATTATATTGTTTCTTAACCTTACATGCGCTTTGTGCATTTCTTGTAAAATTACTTCCTGAAAATCCTCCCCCATATATTTACGTCTAGGTTTTAACAGATTGTCAATTGGGAGTATTGGTTCTCTTCCGTGTAGCAAGTAAAATGGTGAAAAACCTGTCCCTTCATTTTGATTTGTGCGTATCGCGCCCAATGCAGATCCCAAGTAAAGATCCCAATCCCTATCATGTTCCTCTACAATTTTTGCTATTATATTGTATAATGTCCGATGTTGTCTCTCATTTTTCGCATTTGAGGAAGGTCTATAATAAGAAGTTTTTATGTGGGCGATATTCAAATCTTGTAATAATTTCTCAAACTTCTTGTTCACGAACTCCTTTCCATTATCTGTGAGTACCGTCTGTGGGCAACTAAACCTTGGTATGTACTCTTGTAGAAAAATATTAATGATGGTATCAGCGCTCTTATCCGGAATTGTATAAACCTCCGGCCATAAACTGTAGCAATCCACGATATGTAGTAGGTATACATTCCCCGATAACGTTCTAGGGTGAGGACCTGAAATATCTAAACTCACTTTCTGCATTGGAAACTGAGGGATGTCAGTATCTTGTAAGGGACATTTGATCGTTTTCATATTTCTTAACCTACATTTCTCACACGCGTCAACATATTTACAAGCGCTTTTAAATAAATTCGGCCAATAATATTTATTCTTGAGGGCTTTAACTAACTTGTCGCGACCAAGATGACCATTCTCATCATGATATGCCTTTAGAATCTCAATTTCCAAATGTTTCGGAATATATTTTCTCAACTCTTCACTTTTTTCACTCACATAATATAACTGATTGTCATCCTGCAAGACTAAAGAATTCTTCTTAGAACTGTTTTCGCCCGTTTCTTTCAACTTCTGTTTTATTTCTATTACCTTCGGATCCAATTCTTGTTCTTCTTTCATGTCAAACTGCATTAATTATGGATCTTCCGCTATTGGTTCAGATTCTTGATCTGACAGTGAGCTCCTAAAATTTTCTCTATTCAATATGGCAGAATCTAGTATATTTACTTGCCAATTTCGGTCATCTATTTCTGGTTCTCCCTCATCTTCAGTATTCCCTGATGTCTCTGGATACGGGATTCTGGATAATAAATCTGCACAGGTGTTTTCCTTACCGGATATATACTCAACTTTTGCGTTGTACCCTTGTAAGTTCAGCGCCCATGTCTGTATTTTTCTGTTTTGTACTGGGGCCTCTAGTAAAGATTTTAGTGGCATGTGATCAGTTTTGATAATAAAATTAGCGTTATGTAAGTAATAATCTAGTTTCTGCAAGGCATAGTGTATAGCATATGCTTCCTTCTCCACTGTCGCCCACTTCTTTTGAGACTTGCTAAGTTTGTGTGAGAGAAAATAGATTGGTCTTTCATTCTTAACTCCTGGTATTCCTGAATTTTCTCCTTCATATGGTTGTGTTAAACATGCTCCTATGGCACTATCTGAAGCATCTGTATATAAAATTAATTGTTTGTTTAGATCTGGATGTGCTAATAATGGAACTGTTGTTAAACTATTTTTAAAAAAATTAAATGCTTTCTGACAATCATCATTCCATTTAAATCTTGCGTATTTGCAAGATAGGTTTGTGATGGGTTCTGCTATTTGTGCGAAATTTGGAATGAACCGACGATAGTACCCACACGTACCAATAAAAGCTCTAACTTCTCTTACGTTGGTTGGAGCAGGTAATTCTCTAATGACTTTTACTTTATCTTGATCTGGTTTAATTCCTTCCCTATCGATGATGTACCCCAAGTACTTAGTTTCTGTTTTTAGAAATTCACATTTACTGAGTTTCAATTTAACATCGTGTAATCTTAGTCTATCAAATACTACTTTTACATGTTTCAGATGGTCTTGTACGTCTCCTGCTTTGTAGATTAAAATGTCATCTATATATGCTAATGCGAACTTTTGCATGCCTTCTAATACTTGATTTATTAATAACATATAATGAGAAGGCGCCGTCTTGACTCCAAAAGGCATTCGTAAAAATTCGTAAGAACCTGCGTGAGTACAGAAAGCACTTTTCTTCTGAGCATCCGGCGACATAGGGATACACCAAAATCCTGACCTTGCATCTAGCGTAGTGAAGAAGGTAGACCCATTAAGTAGCCCTAAAATATCATCGATCACCGGCAACGGATAAGCTACATTCTTGGTGATTTTGTTCAGGGCCCTGTAGTCACAGCAGAAACGGTGACTACCGTCCTTCTTGGTCACTATTACTATCGGAGATGACAATTCTGACTTGGATCTTGTTATGATTCCTGCTTTCAGCATATCTTCTGTTGCTTTTTCTACAATCTCTCTATTCCTTAGAGGAGTTCTATATGGTTTCAAACTGATTAGTGGGTGATTTCCTGTATCTATTTCCATAGTAACTGTCTTAGTCTTACCTAACTCCAAGTCATTAATAGCAAAAACGTCTTGATTTTCTCTCACTAACTTTTCTAATACTTCCTTATACTCTGGTGGAGCTTTCAACTGTGATAATAATTCCTGTTCTCTTGTTGTTTTGTCTACTGAATATATTTGAGATGTATGTTTTCTGAATGCATGGATCAATTCATCATTCTGTACGTTCCATCTTCTTCCACGTCTATTTCTGGCATTGATTCTTTCAATAGGGGTTTCTGAATAATTATTTCTCGATATTTCCTCTCTTTCTGTAGTTGATATGCTGTTATGACTATGTGCTACTTTGGCGATCACGCAACCTCTATATAATTTAATCTCCTTCCCTGTTTTGTTAAAGAGCATCACTGGAAAGCTGAAGTGTTTATCTAGTGTTATTATCCCATCTGTGACTTCTAAGCCTGGTTCATCTATTATTTCTCTCTCTAACTCTGTTATCTTAACTGTTTGTCCTATCGAAAAATAAGGATTTTTGTATTTATTTTTGCCTGTATCAGATTGACCGTCTGTGGTTTTAAGGACATGGACGTTTTTACTCTGACCAGCGCCGATACGTGCATATCTTCTTCTAAATCAACATAGACATCTTGAAATCTTAACTTATGTAAATGAAAATAAAGTCTTATGCCATTTTTTTACAAGAAATCTCTACCTAGTATCATGTTCCTACTTAAACCTTTAACTACATTGAAAAGGTGTCTCACATTTATCCCTCCTAACCTAAAGTTGATCATTGTTTGTCCAACCACTTCCAAATTTTGTCCGGTAACAGAATGGAGATTGTCCTGATTCCCAAATATTCTAAAATTCTTTAATATACGATATAAGAATTTTTCCTTGAGTACACTGACTTGAGCTCCCGAATCAACCAATGTTCGAATTCTAAATTTTCCTATTTCTATTATACATGAACTGGGATCCGTCATATTCACTGAGAACTGTTTTATTTCACCAAGTTGAGACCACTGTCTACTTGTCCTCCTATACTTGTCATTAAAATATTCCTTAATTCTTGGGACCTTTTTATTTTCCCTCCTACCGCAGGTCCTACTCAGTAAGTGGGATGCCAGTTTTCCTGCGTTCTTGGCCTTGTAAAATTCCTCTGTCTGTCTTCAAAATTTCTATTTGGTCCACTGTTTATACTTCTATTCTGTGCACTAACCTGAGCACGTCTGTTGCCACACAATATAGAAGCGTGTCCTCTCTGTCCACAATTCCAACAAACCATATTTGTACTACCTACCGTCTCTCTTACAGGGTTTCTCATTTGTCTTCCTCTATCCTGAGTATTTTCATTATTTCCCTGCACTGTCTGTATTTCTCCTCGTCTTCTCCATCCGTATCTTGCCTGTCCTATCTCCATAGGTTCTTCAATCCTATCCTCTCTACTACTTCCTATTTCTCGTCCTACTCTCAGTCTAAACCTTCTTCTCAGACTTTCTTCCTGTACAGCTATATCCACAGCCTGTGATAATCTTGCAGGATTTTCCCTCATAAGTTTAAACTTAAGTCCATCTGACTTTATCCCATCAACAAAAATTCCAACCAGCATCCTCTCCACTTCCTCGCCTTGAACATTCTGGCCTATGAATGCTTCTTCAGCTAGATTAATCAGCCGATCGCTGTACAGCTGAACACTTTCTCCATTATCTTGCCTAGATTGTCTTAAGACTGAAAAAGCATGTTGGGGATCCGTGATCTCAGCATATTTATGAGCTAGATCATCTTTAAATTGCTCCCACGTCTCATCTGTTCCTGCCTCCAATTTTCTTCTAATATGATCTGAGACAGGCGATACACTTGTCTTATAAGCTAAATTTTTCTTATCTTCGTCTGTGGCGCCCATTAAGTAAGCATGTTTTTCTATGGACACGATCCATTTTTTAAAATATTTTGCTTGCCCACTAAACTTATCAATGTCAACAGCTATGCTTTGCTGTTTCAAAACTGTGTCCAACTTGGATATGGCTCTACCTACACCACCAAGCACCTGTCCTAAGGAAAGGTCCTGGGGTTCCATTATAAATCTGAAATACAGAATATACCAGTACAACACAATATATTACAATAATATATAGCAACACAATATTATTATTCTAAACTAAGCAAGTTCTATAATTTTTCACCAAATTAAACTATTAGACTTGTATTTTCTTCAGTTACCAATGTTGTCGATATTGTTATTCTAAACTAACCAAGTTTTATAATCTTCTACTAAGTTAAACTATTAGACTTATACTTGCTGCTTTAGTTAGCAATGTTGACTGCTCGAGCACTTCCCAGCTGAACAAACTGACCAGGTGCCTGTCCTAAGTTCATTCTCGACACTGGGAGAAAATGACATTAAGGCTCACGAACTACAGCGTCCAGGAGATGACCCAATCGACACAGTAAGGATTTACTTGACTGCCGCCTCTTGGTAGGCCCTTGATAGAAATCAACCTCACTGACAATTCGCCCTTGGTCGGGTTCTTGACTGCCGCCTCTTGGTAGGCCCTTGATAGAAACCTCGTAGAGTGCTCACGTTCAGCTTGATAATGTGGACTTGACGACCGCAGAGCCAACGATCAACTTGATAATATGGACTTGACGACCGCAGAGTCAACGATCAACTTGATAATGTGGACTTCAGCTTTGATTATATTAGGCCGATGAAACGAGAATGTGAACGGCGACCTAATTAAGCAGCCTCTTGACACAGTCGAACAGGGCAAGATCACAAACTCACAAACAGCCACCCCTGGATGGGCTTTTGGCTGTTGCAAGTCTCACATTCAAGGTTGTATCAACAAAAACAGCCATTTTCTCAAGCGTGTTCAACAAGTGTTTCAAAACGTGCCGTGGTCAATACTTCGGTTAGTCACCGCAACAATGAAGTTGTTTGACGAGCGTTTCAAAATGTGCCGTGGTTAATACTTCGGTCAATCCAGACAATCGCATCCTGGTCAAACGGCAACATTTCTACTCTTATAACAGTGCTGAGGTTATAGAGCAGAGACAAAGTCCTCGCTGTATTTCAAATATTTATTCAATTGAATACATCGTAGAATATAAAACAGCATACAATGACTTTCTGGACAGATGTTATTACAATAGGTGTTGCTGACCCGAGGTACAGATGGTAACTAACTATTCCTACCCCCCGCGTCACAGCTTGAGCGTCCCTAGTTACATCCCAACGGGATGCTCAGCCGTGCCTTGTATACTAGTCTTTTCCCCTTTGCACACCACCCATTAAACCCCCTAACAGAGATGATGCTCTGTTATAATAGATAGATAGATAGATAGATAGATAGATACGTACGTAGGTAGGTAGTAGGTAGATAGATAGATAGATAGATAGATAGATAGATAGATAGATAGATAGATAGATAGATAGATAGATAGATAGATAGATAGATTAGATAGATAGATAGACAGACAGACAGATAAACAAGCAGACAGACAGACAGACAGATAGATAGATAGATAGATAGATAGATAGATAGATAGATAGATAGATAGATAGATAGATAGATAGATAGATAGATAGATAGATAGATGGATGGATAGATAGATAGATAGATAGATAGATAGATAGATAGATAGATAGATAGATAGATAGATAGATAGATAGATAGATAGATAGATAGATAGATAGATAGATAGATAGATAGATCCCCGCAGGCCTGGGCGAAGCCGGGCCGGGTCAGCTAGTAATAATATAAATAGTCTTCTCTATGCAGGTGACACAGTATTGATGTCGGGAATGCAAAAGATCTACAACAATTGTTGGACATTGTAGTAACGGAGAGTGCAATGAAAAGACTCTCCTTGAATATCAAGAAAACAGTAACAATGGTGATATCAAAGAAAAACGTACTCGTATCACCAAAATGTGAAATGGAAATAGAAGGGAAAATTCTTAATCAAGTGGATAATTGTAAATAACTAGGAGCAATTATAAATCAAATGGAAGATGCATAACAGAGATTAAGAACAGATTAGAGCAAGCAAAAGCTGCATTTTAGACAATTAAAGGTATCATATGCAATAAATCACTATCACTTAATGTAAAAAAGAAGGTGGTGAAATGCTATATAGAACCTATTTTGCTGTGTGGTAGTGAATATTGGAATGTAAATGAACAAACTAGGAAGAACTTTAAAGCAACAGATATGTGGTTCGTGAGATAACGGTAGAGCGTCGTAGTTTAGAAAGCAATGGCAAACTACGGAACGTAAAGTAGCCTAGTGAATCATACACAGGCAAAAAATTACGACGTCCTGTAACGGATACGCAACTAATTTTAACAGAGACATAGAAGTCTACGAAAGATTATCATGACAAGAAAGCACCATGGTGGCGGAGAAGAGACAGACCACTGCTTAGATGGATTCAAGATATGAGAATAATTTACAAATGAAAGCACAGAAGAATAACATTAGTGGAAACTGCGGTAAAGCTGTGGAAATGTAAAGCAAAGTAATATAACGCACGGTAATGCGGCTTTACAGAAGACATAGCCTACGATGGGTAACGTTGTAATATTCTGTTATGATAATTTGGCGTGTCCAGCGTGTGCCGCGTGGTTACACACCCGCTTCACGCGCCAGTGATCCGGGGCTTGTTTCCGGATCCGGTCAGGGATATGCACAACTGACGAGCTCAAACGAGAGCGAAACTCGAGTATAGTGCTCCCATATTGACGTGGATGGGCCTTAGGTTCATACCAGAATACGATCAGCGTTACCAGTAGTGGGTTGTGCTCGATATTTAATTACGGAAAACACAGGACGTTGTGGCTATTAGCCTTCATCAACAAACAAATACATACACAAAACACAACAAATAATCACGGAGAAAACCTCAAGTTAGTAAATTGAGGCATAAGAACGGGATGGGAAGAATGAAAAGATGAAAAAAAACATGAGAAACAATGAAGAGAAAATGAAAATTTAAAATCAATTTTAAACTTACCTCGGAATCCCAGGCTGTGGTGAGCAACAAAAGTAGGACATCTGGCTTATGACAGAAATATCCAGAATGTTTTGGATGCCACGTTCACAGCAGGATAGGCCTCTTGCTTGCTTGCTGCTTGCTTGATTCAAAAACAAAAATTCCAAATTCGGCCTCGTTTAACTTGCTTCTTCAGCCTTGGTTAGATTTGAGGTCCTTGGTTTTTATCTTGTTTCTGTCTGTGCGATCTTACGAGTGAGTACTCACTCGGGACAGGTTATATAAGCGTTTGTGTCTGTGACGTCAGCTTGGGAATTGTTCGGCGAGCTATCCTTTTGCCCGGCTCCACTGGCGGTTTCTTTGTTCAGTGTTGGCTACTGGCTCGTCTGTTTTGCTAGGATGGAGTCTTTATAAGGACTCCTCCTTTGGTTTGCTGCTTTTGTTTTCTTGCTTGTGGTCGGCCCGAGAATAATCTCATCTGAGCTACCAATCAACTCGATTCTTCGTCGGTCCTCTCTCTCTCTCTCTCTCTCTCTCGTCTCTCTTCTCTCTCTCATCTCGTCTCTCTCTCTCTCTCGTCTCTCTCATCTCTCTGTCTGTCTGTCTGTCTCTCTCTCTCATCTCTCTCTCTCTCTCATCATACCCCCTCTCTCTCTCATCTGTGTGTGGTGTGTGTGTGTATCTGGTTGAAAACTGGTTCCCCTTGAACCTATTCGTCATTTAAAAATAGGGTTGCTGGTTCGTCTTGGAGGGAGTTTCTCACTGGTCTTTGCTTGGCTCCAGCTTGCGGTTTCTCTGCGGTCTTTTGCTTATTTCTTTTGGTATTTTTTTTTTTCCTTTTAGCTTTCAGCAGTGTTATCTCGGTCTTGGTGGCATGTTATGACTTCTTCGTTTTCCTTACTTCATCTCGGCCAATGCGCGCCATCTTTTGTTGGATGCTGTAATAGATTGTGTTCATGTCTGCCAGCAGTTGTTCGTTGTCGCTTGTCGGAGTCGGCGTCAACAGTGCCTTGACTTGCTTCTTCAGCTCGCCAATCTGGTTTTGTAGCTGTGATTTTTCGGCTTGTGAGATGTCTGTTGTTGTTTCACAAACACAAACCGCCAGTGCTTCCTTGTAAGGTGTCTTTGTAGTTATGGCGATCTTTGAGACATCTTTGTGTCTTTCGGGGTCCGGACAGCCCAGGTATCTTACGCCATGCTTTCCACGGCAGTTGACACACTTTTCTGTTGTCGTTGGTCGTTGGAATTGTTTGACCGGCGGACATTCCTTGAATGCATGGTATTCGACGCAGTATCCACAGATCTCTGTCTTGCTGCGGCATGTTGTTCTGCTGTGGCCGGCCCTCTGACATCTTGAACATTGAGTCCCCTCTGCTGTGTGTCCACCGTGACGAGGTAGAGGGGCTTGTGCGTCCCAATGACCCCAAGAGCTATGCCGACAGTAGCACAGCTACTGGTAGGGCCACCCATGTCGGACAGGTCAAGGGAGAGGGACCAGACAAAGAGACACACAAACCTGCTGCCTTGTAGGTAGACTGGGGACAGTCAAAGGCTAGGGAAAGCATCCCGAATAAATGCTTGTCGAAATCGGATGTACTGAGCCACAGGCTTGACAAAGCAGTGCAACGTAAAACCTGCTGCCTTGTAGGTAGACTGGGGACAGTCAAAGGCTAGGGAAAGCATCCCGAATAAATGCTTGTCGAAATCGGATGTACTGAGCCACAGGCTTGACAAAGCAGTGCAACGTAAAACCTGCTGCCTTGTAGGTAGACTGGGGACAGTCAAAGGCTAGGGAAAGCATCCCGAATAAATGCTTGTCGAAATCGGATGTACTGAGCCACAGGCTTGACAAAGCAGTGCAACGTAAAACCTGCTGCCTTGTAGGTAGACTGGGGACAGTCAAAGGCTAGGGAAAGCATCCCGAATAAATGCTTGTCGAAATCGGATGTACTGAGCCACAGGCTTGATAAAGCAGTGCAACGTAACTTAATTCATGATGTCACAAATCAAAATTAATCGTTATGGTGCTAATCCCGTGAAGTCCCATCAGGCGGCGATAGTGCCGGGCCCCCTGCCTCGAGGGGGTCCACCCATGACTACTGGTGGTCACCTTCCCCTGTGCTGTGGAGTCAAGGCACAGAGGAGTAGGTTAAGAGCTATTGACCAAATACCCCGGACACTCAACATACTACAGTGGAATGCCGAAGGAGTTTACAAGAAGAAAGACTCCCTAACACAGCGTCTTCATAAAGATAGAATAGATGTGGCATGCATTCAAGAGACACACCTCAATGCCAATCACAAATTCTCAGTCAGAGGATATCAGGCCACACGTTTCGACCGCGAAGGACACAAAGGAGGAGTTCTAATACTTACACGAAATACAATACCTTGCAGCGAAGTATCTGTGATCTCTGACAACCAAACGGAAATTATAGGTGTTGATATAATGATAAAGGACGTGAAAATAAGAATCTACAATCTGTATAGCCCAGCAGATAAGGACCTTACACTCTCAAACATGAAAATAACTGACACAAACTGCATTATTGTCGGAGACTTTAATAGCCGTTCAGAAAGATGGGGATACCCAGATACTGACAAAAGAGGAGATGAATTGGAGGACTGGGAAATAGACTCAAATCTCCATCTACTCAACAAAGCGGATGACACACCGAGCTTCTACTCCAGAAGATGGCTTACCACTTCTACTCCAGACTTAGCTTTCTGCACAGGAGACATCCTCCACAAAATCGATCGCCATGTGCTGGACCAATTAGCAGGTAGTGACCACAGACCAATCAAGCTTGTAATGAATATGGAATATGTTCCACAGGAGCAAAAGCCCTTGCCCCGCTGGAATTACAAACGAGCAGATTGGGACAGATTTGCCATACTAACAGACAAATATTGTGAAAACATAAATACACGATATGGCAACATAAAGCAAATGGTGGAAAGTCTAAACAGAGCGATAATACAGGCAGCCACTGAGTCCATTCCAAGAGGAGCGAGGAAAAATTACAAACCATACTGGACTGAAGAACTACAAAGTTTGGAGGACAAAGTTGAAGATGCCAGGAAGACAGCAGAGAGAGAACAAACAATTGAAGCGAACATCTCTCTCAAAGCCATCTCAGCAAAATATAAAAGAACAGTAAATCAAACAACAAGAGATTGTTGGAGGAAAAAAACAGAAAACCTGAATTTTGACAGGGATGGAAACAAACTATGGAAACTAGTGAAAGCCATGAACAATGAAGGACCTAGCAACAAACAAATAACAATTAAACAAGGAAATGCCTTGCTTACAGGAAAAAAGGCTGCAAATGCACTAATGGAACACTATGCAAATGCAAACCACATTGATATTACAACCGAACAGAAGAAAGCAATCAAAGACAAACAAATACATCATACAAATACAGAGATAGCAGCAGAATATATGATGGCAAATCTAACAATGGAAGAAATGGAACAGGCAATGAATACCCTAAAAAAGAAGAAATCACCAGGAAAGGATGGAATCACAAACGAAATGCTAATAGGACTAGGCACTAAGGCAAAAAAGAAACTACTAGCAGTCCTAAATTACAGCTGGAAGAGAGGAATAGTCCCACAGGCATGGAAGGAAGCTATACTAATACCAATCCCAAAGAAAGGAAAAGACCTGGAAGAACTAAATGGCTATCGACCTATCAGTCTACTTAGCTGTGTAGGAAAATTAATGGAACGCATTATCAATGGCAGGCTAACATGGCATCTGGAAGAAAACAACTCTTAACACCACACCAAGCAGGATTCAGAAAGTACAGATCCACTGAAGATCAAATAACCTATATAGCTCAGGAAATAGAGGATGCCTTCCAAGAGAAAAAGCACACACTAGCGGTCTGGATAGATTTAGAAAAAGCATTTGATAAAGTATGGAAGGAAGGACTGAAAGTAAAACTGCAAAAAATGCATGTTTGTGGGAAAATGTACAAATGGATCAGCCACTACCTTGAGAACAGAACTGCCAGGACAAAAGTACAAGGACAAACCAGCAAAATGATGCTGTTGGAGCAAGGTGTCCCCCAAGGAGGAGTTCTTTCACCAACATTATTCCTAGCATATATAAATGACATCACAGAAAATTTTCCAGCCAGAGTACACACATCCTCCTTTGCAGATGACGTAGCCATATGGACATCTGAAGAATATATTAGTACAGCTAACAGCAGAATACAGCAAGCCTTATTAGCACTAGAGGACTGGTCAAAATCATGGCTAGTGAAGATAAGTGAGAAGAAAACAACATGCACAGTGTTCTCCCTCTCAAATAAAACTCAATAACCTAAGCTGGTATTGAATGGAAAAATATTGCGCCATGAAGAAAATCCAAACTATCTCGGAGTCACCTTTGATCGTCGCCTGACATGGAAAACACAGGTTGAGAAAATCGAACAAGAGCAAGGCAAAGAATGGCAATAATGAAAAAGCTTGCTGGTACAACGTGGGGAGCAGATGAGAAAGTTCTCAAGAAGTTATATACTGGACGGGTGAGGCCAGTACTGGAATATGGCATTGCAGCTTGGGCAACAGCAGCTAAGTCAAACTTTAACAAAATAAGTAGAGTCCAAAACCAAGGAATGCGAATCATAACTGGAAGCCTGAAGACAACGCCTATTAATGAACTAGAAAAGATCACTTGTTTACAACCAATGCAGGATAGAAGAGATAGCAGAGCCCAGCAACAAGCAGAAAAATTTAGAAGATTGACAGACCACCCTATGTACAACAGATTTAATGGTTTTGGAAAGGGAAGACTGAAGCGTAGCAACTTTGTAGAAACTGCAAAACGAAGGATTAGGGCAGATCCTATACTTAACATATCAACAGTCAAGCCCATACACAATGCACACAAGTTCCCAGCTTGGAGACAGCAGCAACTGCCTGAGATGATAGAAAACATTCCTGGTATTGAGAAAAAGAACACACAGCATGAAACCGAAAGAAGAGAAATAACCCTAAACTACATAAAAGAACATTACCCAAGCAGGAATTGGACCCATGCATATACAGATGGATCAGCCAAAAATTCAATAGAGAATGGAGGAGGAGGAATTCTCCTAAATTTAAAAAATGGAGTGAAAAAAACACATTCAATGGCAACTGGAAAATTTTCAAGTAACTTCAAAGCGGAGGTAGAGGCTTTGAAAACTGCAGCAGAAATGCTCCTGATGGAGGAAAATAAAGAGAAGCAAATAGCTATCTTCACAGATGCAAAGTCAGCTGTCTCAATACTGAAGAGCAATAACAGCACAGAACTAACTGACCTAAGAGCAGCACTCCATGGTCTATGCCAGAAATCCAAAAAAGTTGTAATACAGTGGATCCCATCACATTGCAGTATACCTGGAAACGAAGAGGCTGACAGACTGGCAAAAGAGGGCGGACGACTACCACAGCCTGACATAGACATAACCTATAATGAGGCAAAGAGGTTGATAAAAAGCACTTATAGAACCAAATGGGAATCAGAGCATCCAGGCCATCAGAAGGATGATGCATATTACAAACTCGACCGAAGAGAACAAGTAGCAATCTTCAGACTCCGCACAGGACATAACAGGCTGAAATACCACTTGTTCAATAAACTAAAGATAGGAGATACCGATGAATGTAATTGTAGAACTGGAAAAATGACAGCAAAACATTTGCTGCAGGATTGCCCAACGTATGCAGAACAGAGAAAGATATTTTGGCCCACACCTGCTTCATTTGAGGACAAGCTCTATGGAGATATCAACAAGCTCAAGTTGACCGCAGCTTACTTTAACTACATACAGGTTGACATTTAAAGGTGCATGAAGACCCAGAGGCATGAAATGGAATATTGCTTGGATAGCAAATCCATTATGTGGAAAGTCCAAATCGAAAGCTCGCTGTGTGGGCTTCATAAAAGGTGGAAAAGTGTCCTGGTGGCACGAAATGGAATATTGCTTGGATAGCAAATCCATTACGTGGAAAGTCCGAATCAAAAGCCCATTGTGTGGGCTTCATAAAAGGTGGAAAAGTGTCCTAGTGGCATGAAATGGAATATTGCTTGGATAGCAAATCCATTACGTGGAAAGTCCGAATCAAAAGCCCACTGTGTGGACTTCATAAAAGGTGGAAAAGTGTCCTAGTGGCACGAAATGGAATATTGCTTGGATAGCAAATCCATTACATGGAAAGTCCGAATCGAAAGCTCACTGTGTGGATGTCATCTGCAGACTGCATACTTCTGGTTTCCGGAAGAACAGCCTATGGATGAACGGAAGGCCCAATATACGGAAGTGAGGCAAAGCAGCCATGTGCAGGACATGACGATTCCTTGGGTGAGCCCAGTACCAGAGCGCTATGTATCGGCTCTGCAAGTATGGAAGCCTCCTTGGATGGCGGGGAATGCCCATGGTCTGCCCCTGCCTTCCCTTGAGGGCTGACCAGGATCTTTGGCTGTTCTATATGGACCAGCTGGGATGGGGGATAACACCACAACAGTGAGAGTCAAACGTCCTAAGAAACCCCTGGGAAGGTTAACCCGGTCAACAAATGCCCGCAGAAGTCGGATGTGTCGGCCTAACGGCGCAAGAACGCAGCTCTGCTGTAAACAGGCACAACGCAATCACATCCGAAAAAAAAACTCCGGATGAACGAAGAAGAAGAAGAAGAACATTGAGTGATTCTCGGAATGCATCTTTCAGGCTGTTGAGTTTTCTTGTTCATAGATACCGTTATTGGCATCTCGCTGCCTCTGTTGTTACCACCGCAAGTAGTAGTAGGTATCTTGGAGTACGTCCGAATCCGCTCCGCGTTCAAGATTGGAATATAGAGATTCTCCCGTTGTAGCTGCTTCAGGATTCGTTCATTTGTCGGCTCCACTTGGATAAGTTTTGCAACCCATCTGACTGTCTGAGAGTCGATGTTTCCGCCTCTGGTGTATTTCCCCTCTCTCTTCTTCTCAGCTGTCTTGTCTCTTATCTGTGGTGGGTTGTCGTCGGTCTTCCTCGTGGAAGCTTCAGTAGTTTCAGGTTCTTTGCTGCAGCTACAGGCCTCTAGGTGAATGTGAATTTAAAAAAAAAAAAATGTAACGTCACGAGCAGGATTCGAACCTGCGCGGGAAGATCCCATTGGATTTCGAGTCCAACGCCTTAACCACTCGGCCATCGTGACTTGTCTGTTCAGTGTATAGGTCTGTCTGTGGTTTCTCTATAATAATGGCTACGTAATTTAAAAAAAAGAAGTTAGTTGCATATCCCTTACAGGATGTCGCAGTCAACCCTATCATTTTTGGCTGTTCATAACATCTTCGCAAGTTTACGTTCAGTAGTTTGCCATTGCTTTCTGAACGACCGGCACCCATGCCCATACATACCATTTTATGAAAAAACCCAACGCAAGGCGGTCTTCTGCCAAATCACCCACAGCTGTGTTTCGAACGCGGTATGCTGGATTATGAGCTGCGTTCGTGACATCTTCGCCACGCTACGTAACTGATCTATTTTTCCTGGATGTAGCGAGAGCTTTTGTGGAAGGTGCTCGCCTGCCTCGCCGAAGGTTGTGGGTTCGATTCCGGGCTACGTTGTTCAGTTCACGAGTGCAGTTTTCTAGGAGAACCCTGGTGGTTGTGCTAGAGCTACCGAGTTCGTGCACTGTGCGACGATATCGTCTTTTATCGACAGGTCGCCCTGCAGAAAGAGATTGAACAATATATATTATTATATTATTATATTAGGCGATATATTACTCTTTCACAATGAATAGGTTACAACGCCGTCCGCCAAGAAGAATAAATATATTGACATTCTACGAGATCTGAACTAATGCACAAAAGAATTCAGGAGCTTACTAATCAAAGTACACGTACATCAGCAGACTGCCTAAAGACAAAGACCAAATATGGAGAAAAATATCATAATAGAAAAAGATCAGATTTTACATGTTTGGTCAGATTTATGTAAAAAAAAAAAAAAAAAAAACCGCTATGATGATAACAGAGAAGAACAGTATAATAATATTCAAAATAATAATGAAGGAACATCAATTTTAAAGATGGAGGTTCAGAATGCTCTTAACCATATGAAATCTGGCTAGTCTCCGGTTCAGACAGCATACCTGTTCTGACGGAAGCCGCACTGTGATTCGGGGTAGACTTGATCTCCCAGGACTTGAAGTCTGCGCAGGACAATTCTGGCAAATACTTTCCCAACAATACACAGAAGTGAGATACCCCTATAGTTGTTGCCGTCGCTCCGATCTCCTTTGTTCTTGTACAGCGTTATGATGTTTGAATCTTTGAAATCCTGTGGGACTTGTCCTTCTCGCCAGCATAGCTCTATTAGCTGGTGGATCTGTAGAGCGAGGGTGTCTTGCCCACTCCTGATCACCTCTATTGGAATCCCATCCTTACCTGGAGCCTTGCCAGATGCAAGCTCATTTATAGCACACTTAACTTCTGCTATAGTGGGAAGTGTGTCCAGGTGGTCAAGAGTTGGCAGGGCCTCTATGGCGTTGAGGGCATCATCCGCCAGCTTGGTCTCACTTGAGTAAAGCTCTAAATAGTGCTCGACCCATCTATCCATCTGCTGTTTCTTATCAGTGATGATTTCTCCAGTCAAGGTTTTCAGCGGTGCACTTCTTTTGATCATTGGACCACAGGCTTTCTTTATCCCTTCATACATGCTTCTGATGTTTCCCTTATCACTTGCGATTTGAATGGACTCACATAACTTGATCCAATAGTCATTTCGCACACTGCCTGGCAGCCTTTTGTACATCCTTCCTCGCTTGCTTCAGCTCACTCAGAGTGTTACGTGTTGGTCTTTCCTTGTTTCTTAAGAGAGCTATCTTCTTTTTATCAATCAAGGGCTGCAGTATCTGGCTGTTTGCCGCATAACCAGTCCTGCCTCTTATGATCCACGGTGCCGTAAACCCCTACCGCTGTTTTATAAATATTTCCTTAAGTTTACTCCATTTATCATTTACTATACAATTTTCTGATGTATCATTGAAAGCGTCCTCAAGTTGCTGTTGAAATTCAAAGCACTTTCCAGGATCGTGAGTGTTAATAATATTAATCCTGGGGCTAGACTTGTGTTTAGCTGTGTAGATTCTCTTTGGTCTCAGTCTAACCCTTGCAACAACCAAAGAATGATCTGTATCACAGTCAGCACTGTGGTAACTTCGAGTTAATGATGTATGGTTCAGATGTTGTCTCCGTGTGATAATGAAGTCCAGCTGATGCCAATGGCCGGATCTTGGATGTTTCCATGTGACCTTATG
This sequence comes from Cepaea nemoralis, assembly GCA_014155875.1. NCBI lineage: Eukaryota > Metazoa > Mollusca > Gastropoda > Stylommatophora > Helicidae > Cepaea > Cepaea nemoralis. Next base: position 34,391 of record JACEFZ010015317.1, on the reverse strand, counting down.
CATCTCTTTTGTTTTAAAAAAGGAGTTTGTAATACATAGGTCATTTCTAGTGCAATGCTCCAGCAGCCTTTGCCATTATCATTCATGCGACCGATGTTGTATTTTCCAAGGCACACTGGCCATGAACTCGAGTCCTTGCCCACACGAGCATTGAAATCACCGAGCATATAAATGTAGTCGGATTTTTGAACTGCCTTGATCGCAGAGTCTAGCTGCTCATAGAACGTATCCTTCACATCATCAGAGGAAGTGAGCGTCGGTGCATATGCAGTGAGAATGGTGGCAAATCCACAAGAGGTTGCCAAGCGCAGTGATAATAATCTTTCATTACCTCCAGCTGGGATATCAATCATTGCCAGTAGTGAATTCTTCACTGCAAAGCCCACACCATGTTGCCTTTTTCTGCCTGCCCTCTTCCCTTCCAAAAAAGGTATAATTGTTTTCCCTGAGTGACCCTTCCTCAGCGAGGCGAGTCTCCTGCAGGCCAGCAATATCAATGTTAAGACGATTGAGTTCAGCATCAATCACAGCCGTTTTTCTCACATCGTCAATATTTGTCAAGTCAGTGGAAAATCCTGGACACATGGTTCTCACGTTCCAGGTTGCAAGCCGTAGCTTGAGGTTTCTATTATTCTTTTTATTAGTACCTGGTGCATTGGTTTTACAGCCTGCGATTCAGATTTTGTCCTAGCCCCAAGCACCCATTGAAGCAGGCAGGCTGTGGCGGATCAGCACCCAATTGGCCGGGGGCTGCCCAGCTTGAGGCGGGCGGTAGCTGATCAGTGACACCTGTAGGTGTCTCCCACCGTCAGAGGCAACGCGTGGCGCCCCATGTCTACGCCAACTGACAAGGACTTATAACCCGTAACAGTTGCCTCTCGCTTTGATTCCGAGACCGGTTAAGACCAGGGATGGAGTTATTGCCTCTCCATAGCACAAAGCCTGGGCTAAAATAAAGAAACCATGTGTTGCCCATGCAGCATGATCCCTCTCTCGGCCTCCCTAGTTCACTCCAGAGGAAAGTTAACACCTATACATCTGGAACAAGACAAGCTGCAGAAGCTGCCGGATCAGCAAAGCAATGCTCTAACTGTCCGCCTGTCGGAGCTTCGATCCTAGACCAGCTGCCAACCAAGGCTTAGAGCCTGGTCTGCCCTGCCATGACTTATTTTGTCTTTGGGTTGCATTTCCTCGCACCAGGATAAGGCTAGTACCCTCCCAATTGCGCTCTTCCGCCCGAAGCCGTTGGCACAATGTGGGGTGTCGGGTTTGGTAGGCGCCGCCCAACATTCGGCGCTGACAGAAAGCAGGTAGTACCGTCTACTGTCATACGGTAGCTCAGTCATATCTGACTAAGACCTGACCGACTGAATTTGGTTGATATCTACCATTGATATGATATTCTCATTGCGACAGATGCAAGATCTGGACAGCATCACAACAGAAATGATTAATGCTTTAGAACAAGAATCGCCATGTCGAAAGTAGCCTTTTGCAAGATGAAAAACATACTGACCAATAAAAAGATATCAACTGAAACGAGAAAAAAGAGTGTTGAAGTGTTTCATAGAATCTATACTTTTGTATGGATGTGAAGCGTGGACAATGAGCAGACAAACTGAAAAACATATGATGGCTGTGGAAATGTGATTTCTGAGGAAAATGCAAAGAATACCATGGACAGACAGAAAAACCAATGAACAAGTCCTTCAAGAAACAAATGAAGATCATAAATTGATTAGAAACTTTAGACGTAGACAGTCAAATTTTTTGGGTATGTTATGAGAAAAAAATGAATTGGAGAACTTGGTGACAACTGGCAAGATCGAAGGGAAGAGACCAAGGGAAGACCCTGAGTAGTAAATACCTGGATGGCTAAGACCACATGGCCATGGCGAGACAGAAACACGGAGCTGATCCACGACTCTGGTGATCAAGTGAGATAGCAAAACATGACCGCCCACGCTTACCGGCATGGCACATGATGGATGGATGGATGGACGAGATCTGAACACTGGAGAGAACTACCTTATAAAGAGGATCATGTAATGGGAATTGAAATAATTAATATTGTGTTCATATTACACGCCACGGTGGTGTTAAAAACAATAAAAACTCGTCCAGTCAATATGCCCGGTAAATGCGTGGAAGCGGTGAGTAGGGAGTCAAGCGGGAAGCAGTGCTACTCTAGGCATGATGGGCTGAGACAGTATTTACATACATGGTTCAGGGTAGAATTGGCTGGGGTAGACAAACACTGGCCGGCTCTCCTGGCCTAGAGGTTAGCGACTTTTCTATGTAATCTCGTATACTCTCTTAAGTAACTTGACGACGGTGAGAATCAGCAGTGGTTCGAATCGCGTCGGTAACTTACGGGGGTATGTGAGCCGGCTGCTCAGAAAGCAATGGCAAACTACTGAGCGTAATCTTATCAAGAAATCAACAATCAGCTGAAAGATGCTGACGTTGACAGCAATGTCCTGTAAAGGATATGCAAACATATTTTTAGACAAACACTGGAGGACATGGGACAATAAAGTCAAACAGGTCGTGAAAACCCATCAGGTGAGAAACTTCAGGTGGGAAGACTAAATCTTTTTCAGAGCAATATTAGAGCGGCATTTTTGCAGTAAGAGACCTGCTGCTATATGATCTTGAAGTTGATCATAGACTAAAAAAAATTATCGTCACGAGCAGGATTCGAACCTGCGCGGGAAGATCCCATTGGATTTCGAGTACGAAACAATAATTTAATTTCATGATTACCCCTACCCCGTTCAACTTCAAAAAGAACGAACTAACGAACGGACTTTATTTTCAAAGTGTAACAAATTGGGCACGCAGGCCCATCTTACATTCGGCCCTTCCAATCACTCATCTTTCGTTCATCAATAATGCATAATACATTCACATAGGAAAAAAAAACATTGTTAAATTAATGTTGTAAACACAAACAATTTTACAATGCATAGGCTTACCAATGTTAGAGATACACATACCCCAAGCCATCCTACCAATCCCCCCATCCACCCACCACATCCGCCCACCCAACCACACACCCACTACACCCCCAGGCAGCACATACACTTCCCCCACCCATCCACCCATCCACCACCCACACATCCCCCAACCACCCACACACACACACCCCCTAGGCACACATACATGCACCGGCCCATCCATCACCCACCCACACATCCCCCACCTACAAAATCTCCCCACCAACACACACATCATCCACTCATCCCATAACCCATAAACACTCACTCACCCACATATCCTCCACCACACACGCACAGACCCCCAGCCACCCAGTCAAACACACATCCCCCAACCACACATCCCCACCTACACACACATATATCCCTGCCAACCCACACATCACACACCTACCCACATTATAGTTAAGAAGAAGTTAAGGAGAAGTTATAGTAGGGTCCATCACCGGCTCAGAATGATAGTCCTGTGACTAGACAGCCACAAAAGCAGCTAAATATGGTTTTACCCTCACAGTCTTATCAATCCGAAGGTGACTGTTGTCCACACATGGGGTAATGGACAAACCAAGACGAAAGCGTCTCCAGTTAAGTATCATCTTTTATCGCTCAATCATGCATACATTAATACATTCAGAAAACCAACAACAAAAACACTATAGTTCACTATTTAGTGTACATGGCTCACATAGGGGACCTCCGATGTTTTCCAATCTCTCTCTCTCTCTCTCCTCTCTCTCTCTCTCTCTCTCTCTCTCTCTCTCTCTCTCTCTCTCTCTCTCTCTCTCTCTCTCTCTCTCTCTCTCTGTATTTGTGTATGTCATGTATGTATATATTAATTATATGTGTGTATATATATATATATATATATATATATATATTTATATATATATATATATATATATATATATATATATATATATATATATATATATATATGCGTGTACGTGTGTGTGTGAGTGTGCGTGCGTGTGTGTGGAGTTTTTCAAGTAGTTGTATTGGCGTGTGTTTGTTGTTTGTGTACTGGTGAATGCTTTGGCCGCAACGTCCATTTTGTTACTTGTGGTGGTGTTCTAGTGACGCTTACCGTCTACTTCTCGTGTGTGTGTGTGTGTGTGTGTGTGTGTGTGTGTGTGTGTGTGTGTCGTGCGCGCGCGTGAGCGCGAGAATGCGTGTATATGTGGTTCATTCATGCCATTAGATTAGTACAGAAGTCGATCAAAAAATGGTAAAAACATTTCCACCAATGTTCTGCTACCAGTGCTAAGCATCTGTCATTTACTGCCAGTATAGTTTTTCTTTTTGCCCCCGACAGAAAAAAATATCTCACACCTTACCGAGGAATCGAACCACGGTCTCCCGAAGTAGAGTCGGCGTTCTAGCCACTCGGTAGCATCATCCGTGTGTTACCAAAGCCCACATGGGAAGTAAAACAGTCACACCGTGAATACGAATGTCGTAATAAATAGACGACCAAGTAGGAGGGTTGGCGTACGGCTGGCTAGCTAGTGGGTAGAAAACGGTAGCTGCACATCCAACCAATTATAACCCAACTTGAAATGATTGTCACCTTGACAGACGATAGTTTGTAAAATGGAGTTATCTCTCCATAACACAAAGCCTGGCCTGAATTTAGAGACCATGTGTTGCCCATGCAGCATGATCCCTCTCTCGACCTGCCTCGTTTACTCCAGAGGAATGGTAACATCAATACGTTGGAACATGACAAGCTGCAGAAGCTGCCTGATCAGCAAAGCAATACTCTACCTGTCCGCCTGTCGGAGCTTCAATCCTAGATCAGTTGCTGACCAAGGCTTTGTCTGCATTGCCATTTAGTCTTTAGGTTACATTTAATCACACCAGGGTAGGGTATGGCTTGTACTCTCCCAATTGCACTCCTCCGCCCGAAGACATTGCCACAATGTAGGGTGTTGGGTTTGGTGAGTACAGCCCAACATTTGGAGCTAGTAGCAAGCATGTAGTGCCGTCTACTGTTATAATATAACTCAGTTATATCTGACTAAGACCTGCCTCATGAACTTGAAATGAGCTACACATAAATGTCAATTCATTCATCCATTCATTGCGATGGGCACGCGGGCGGTCATGTTTCGTCATCTCACACGATCACCAGAGTCGTGGATGAGATCAGTGTTTCTTGTCTCGACCATGCACGTTGTCATGTCATCCAGGTATTTACTTCTCTGCCTTCCTCTTATTCTCTTTCCCTCGATCTTGCCAGTTGTCACCAAGTTGTCCAATTTATTTCTTCTCATAACGTGACCAAATAATTTTGACTGTCTACGTCAAATTTCTCTAATCAGTTTACGATTTTAATTTGTTTAATGTAGGAATAAACAAATGAAAATCGTAAACTGAAAATTTTTTTAAAAATTCGCTAAAATAAAGTCGCTTAAATGTCGACAGAGTGGACTTCATTGGACCAGGTGGTTATCACATATGGCTCAGTCTCTATCCGCAGCGAACTGCCGAAACCGTCGCACAAAGCCCGAACTCCGTAGCTCCAGTGACGACTAACAGGAGTCTTCGAAAAATGCATTTGTGAACCGAAGAACGCGGCCCGGAATCGAACCCACAACCTTCAGACCCCGAGTCAGACGGCTTGACGACTTCGCCACGGAGACTCCTTAAAGTAAATCCTTAAACTAAATCCTTAAAATAATGTAAACTGTCAAATATCAATCGGGGAGCCCTTTGAGGCCACTAAGACAGTTCATAAATAAGCATACATGTATTGTTTGGCGCTTACAGAAGGAGAAGAAAGAAGTAGAGACTAGAGAATGCACTAGACAACATCACGATTTAAATATTGAGCACAACCCACTACTGGCAACGCCGATCGCATTCTGGTATGAACCTAAGGCCTATCCACGTCAATATGGAAGCACTATACTCGAGTTTCGCCCTCATTTGAGCTCGTCAGTAGTGCATATCCCTGACCGGATCCGGAAACAGTCCCGGATCACGCGTGTGAAGCGGGTGTGTAACCACGCGGCACACACTGGAAAAGCTTTAGTTACCGACCTGGATTCGAACCTGTCACCCCCATATGACGACGGGGCCTCGCTGCACGAACACGTGTACTGTGCTCGGTCATGCGTCAAAGAACATTTGTTCCTGATTGTTTTCTAACTAGCAGGCACTCGTTGGGTGATGGTTGACTATCACATTTTCCCTCTTTATCCCCCCCCCCCCCCCCCTGGACATTTCTAGATACCAATTTTAGTCGAGCTCGAGATGTGAAGTGTTTTTTTTTTTTTTTTTAAAGTTGCATATCCCTTATAAGACGTTGCAGTCAACACCAGCATTTTTCAGCTGTTGTTGATGACATGTTCTTGGCAAGATTACGCTCAGTATTTTGCCATTGCTTTCTGGGCGACCGGCTCACATGCCCCGTAAGTAACCAACAAGACGCGATCCGCTGCCGAATCTCGCGCAGCTGTGTTCCTCACGTGGATATACGGGATTACAGAGAAAGTCGTTAACACCTTGGCTAGAGAGATGCCGATGTGAAGTTATGCCGGATAAATGATGCATAAGATGGGCAACTCTTGTCTATTAGCATTATCGTTTAGCCTGAATTATGCTCTTTAGTACACCGGCTGACTCCCCAGCGAAGGTCTAATGCCATCGACATTTGTTAATTAGTGGGGTTTTCTGTACTGGTATATGGTATAACAAGTCTGGCATTGAATGATGTCATTATGCCACAATTATTAAACGCTACAACTATAGGGTCACATCACGTAACGAATACTTTATTGTTCTTGGTGAATGATTTAGTAGGTCTTAAATACTGTCACTGTATTACTGTTATTCATTCCCTCTGTCTTCTAAAGAGACTTAGCGACTGGACATTCACCGTTTCAGAATGTTATATTATTATCAAGTGTCTTGCCAAATGGCGTAGAAGCTCGAGTTTCTTCAAAGATCTCGGCCCTTGATGTTCTGGGTCAGCTATGATGCTGGCATTCCTCCAGGTCTCATACCACGCAGCACCATTTGTCTTCGTCTGCCTCTTAGCTTTCCCATCACCACGATGTTCTTCCATGACTGTCTTCTCATTGTATGACCAAACATTTAATGGTTGTTATGAGTTGACGGTGGAGAGATAATACATATACAGACCTACAAGCACTTGGAATCAACGACTGGCAAGAGAAGGTCAACCAGAAAGACGAATGGAGACGGCTTGTATCTGCAGCAAAGAACCTCAATGGTTAGGAACACTGAAGAAGAAGAAGAAGATGAGTTGTGTTGAGAATCGACATAACAGCACTCGGGATATTCCCATACGTGCTTAGTCCTCATCTGCAACAGCCAGCGAAGAGTACCAGTAGCAGTCTGACTGTGTCTGTCTGGCTATTGGTTTCATATTCCCTCTAGTTTTACCTTTTAATGTTTCCAGTATCACTTTTACATCAATATAGTTTTACAGGTAACATTCGTAGGTGTTGATTGGCACTCATAGAAGTAAAGAAAATAAGAAGGAATAAAAGGGCACTCTATCCTTTAAGTGAGTCAATATTTCCAATGTCTTTCGTTCATTTACCCCTATAATATCTATATCATCTGCATAACCAAGCAGTTTGGATGTTCCTCCAATAGCACATTCCTCCTTCACCTACGCCACTCATCATGGAATATACTAGACCCTGTATAAAGATCCGATATGTTTTGGCCTATGCTCATTCTTCTGTCCTTTTAAGGCATAGTTAGTCCCATAGCCCTTACATGGCGTTGCAGGCAACCTTAGCCTGTTTTGGGTGTTTGTGATTTCTTGACAAGTTTACGCTCAGTAGTTTGCCACTACTTTCTGAACGACCGACACACACCATTGTATGAAAATCAACGCAAGGTGGTCATTTGTCAAATCGCCCGCAACAATGTTTCGAACTCGGTGTGTGAGCTTATGACTTGCGCTCGCACCCACTTCACCACAGAGTCGGCATACACCGTCAACCATTCCACGCCAAACCTTCCTATCGTTTGCTACCTCCTTCATGTACCCCCCCCCCCCCCCCCCCCCCCCCCCCAGCCCTCCAAATGTTGATCTTCTCTGTAATTCTGTTCTCCGTGTGCGCCTTTGGGTCTCCCGCTATTTCTTTCGCCGTGTGGATTCCAGAAAAGATCTATCTATCTATCTGTATCTAGTAGTAGTGGTAGTGGTAGTAGTGGTAGTAGTAGTAGTAGTAGTAGTAGTAGTGGTAGTGGTAGTAGTAGTAGTAGTAGTAGTATTAGTAGTAGTACTCTTTTGGTCATGTAGGACTAGAGTTGTGCCGCTGGGAAGGCACCTGACAGCGCCGCTGGTGACTGTATAGTCTGCCTGTCTATCTATCCCAGGAGTTTGCACATAATGAAGTATTTATCTTTTCAATATTTTTTGTCTTAACAATTATATTGACGTTTTAAAATACTAGCGTATGACAGGACAATGTAAAAACTATAATCAGGATATACCGGAACAAAGAAGAGTACATGCTACAAATATGGATTACTGAGGAAGTCTTGAGACAATTGAAAGAATATCACAGATAACTATTACAGCTGATGATGTGAGCAGCGTAGCTCCCTATTAACCGCGCCTGCCCAGCCTAAAAGTGTACCAGGAAATTGCATGGGAAATGAACGCGGCCGATGTGATATTAATTATATGGCTCCTCCAGTGACGAATGGTCTATACAAATAGGGGTCTAGCACCACGTGCCCAAAACGGCTTAAAGCGTGTCCTCATCATTCAGTGCCTTGCCGGTTGGCTTGGGTGATCATGCTTCTCCACAAATTGCAATCTCCGACGGCATGGATCAATTCATGTGTTGACACGACTCCCTTCGGTGTCATGACACAAGACTGTCAAGCATTTTCTCACGCTGTCTTCCTCTATCTCTCTTTCAACAAATCTGTCCGATTGTCACAACTTAACACTGTGTAACCTCTGCACGGCTATGGCTGGTCTGTGTCTAATTTATATTTTAGTCCCCACTGTTGGTGATTATGAAGCTATTCAAAGCTTGTGGCATTTTAAACTTGGTCATTATTGATTGTTATGTTTGGTTGACGTGTAGTTTTATCCTTGAACATCATGTTTTGTTTGTTAAAAGTTAAGAAAAGATGTGATTTTCCCTGCGCCTCTTCACAGAGAGGATTAACTCTTCTACTCCCATAGCACTATTTGAGAGGAGGACCTTGCCAACAACGTATCTGATTTCTGGACTTCCACCAATTATGAATGGATGGTTTCTGCTTATGTTGTTGAATTTATCATGCTCGCGTGTGTAGTCTTCAGTCGCCTACCAGATAGTGGCTGTGGGTTTGAATCCAAGTTGCGGCAGGATTACACTGTTGTATTCCACCAGTAAGACACTGGACTTAACCAGCCTGATTAATGAGTATCAAAGTTCTGCCAAATTAAAATGAATCCGCCTGCTTAACACCGATAAGATTAACTCGTGTGGTTATGGGATGTTAAAGCCCGTCTCCGTTTCAGAAGTTACCCCCCCCCCCCTGTGCTGCCAGTCTAGGGTTGGGATGTGTACAAGAACGTGTAGTTTCTAATGTTGCCACATGACCCCTGATCTCTGCAGTAGTGAGACCAGTCTTCTAAGATCAGGATGGGAAAAAAAATGAAATCTCACGTGAAAGTTGCACAAGGCGCCAAAAGTAGTTGAACATAGCAAAGAGTAGGCCACACAGCTGATGTGCAGGTTCAACCCAACTTCTGCCTGTCATCTCCTACAGGAGCATATCAACCAGCTCACACCAACCCCTTTTAAGACTTGATCATGACTGGCTGGATTACAGCAACCCTCCTTAGTCGCCTCTTATGACTTGTATGGCAAGCAACAGTATTAGACTACTATTCTATGCTGCCTTTATGGATCCCAGTAAAACCTGGGTGGGGCAAAGTTATTAATAATTAGGAAATACACACCTACCTAGGAATGGATAAAGCACATTACTTTAGAAGGAATCTATCTTGGGAAGGTATGTTTGAAACAAATGCAAGCCAAATGTGGACTTCTGAGTTAGTGATGTGTATGAATTAGTGTAAAATACTCCCTTTGACAGGGGAATGAAGGAAACACAAGGAGGAGACAAAAAAAGGGGGAGGGGAATGACCCTGTCACTAAGTAAGGGGAGAGTTAGAAGATGTAAAATATGACCCAACAGTGTAGCCTCATTCTAATTTAAGGAGGAGGAGAAATACAAGGAGGAGGAGAAGAAGAAGATGGCAAATATAACCCAACACCATATCCTATTGTAATTTAAGAAGGAGAAGATGGAAAATATGACCCCACACCGTATGCCCATTGTAGTTTAAGGAGAAAGAAAAGATGGAAAATATGACCCTGCACAACATACCCTTTGTAGCGTAAGAAGGAGAAGGAGAAAACATGACCCCTGCACCATATCCCCATTGCAGTTTAAGGAGGATAAAGAGAAGACGGAAAATATGACCCTACACAACATCCCCATTGTTGTTTAAGGAGGAGAAAGAGAAGATGGAAAATATGACCCTACACTACATCCCTATTGTAGTTTAAGGAGAAGAAGATGGAAAATACGACCCTACACCATATTCCCAATGTTGTTTTTAAGGAGGAAGAGGAGAAGATTGAAAATAATGCCTTGCACCATACTCCATTGTAGTCTAAGGAGGAGAAAGGAGAGAGTAGGAGGAGGAGGTGTACATAAACCCCCTACACCAAACCCCCTTGCAGTGTGTGACATGTACATGGGCATTACTACAACCAAATGACACAGTCAGCAGTAGATACAACAACAGATTTCACTCAATAACCAACAGCAGATACAACAACACATTTCACTCAATAACCAACAGCAGATACAACAACAGATTTCACTCAATAACCAACAGCAGATTCAACAACAGATTTCACTCAATAACAAATAGCAGATACAGCAACAGTTTTCACTCAATAAACAGCAGATACTACAACAGATTTCTCTCAATAACCAACAGCAAATACAACAACAGATTTCACTCAATAAACAACAGCAGATACAACAACAGGTAACACAATAAACAACAGCATATACAACAACAGATCTCATTCAATAACCAACACCAGATACAACAACAGATTTCACTCAATAAACAACAGCATATTCAACAACAGATCTCATTCAATAACCAACACCAGATACAACAACAGATTTCACCCAATAAACAACAGCATATACAACAGAATTCACTCAATAAAATCAACAGGTAGATATAATACAACAGTAATTATGGTACCAAAACATCATTCTCATTTGACAGATTAGGTACAATAGCAACAAAGACATGCAATATTACATTTTAGTACAATAACAACAGATGATAGGTCTCATTCAATCAGCAAGAAACAACAGCAGGTGTCACTAAAACAATAACAATGTAAAGCATCAAGCCAAATAACAATAATTAATAGGAAGAATTAGTAAATAACAAAAGATAATATATTCAATTGCAATCAAAAAGCACAATACATATCTGTACAAAACATGAAAAAATAGATCACAAAAAAGTAATAAAAACACTATAAGGTACATCGCATTCAAATATCATGAAATAATTACACATTTAACAAAATAAAAATGATTGTTTTGACGTAGAGAACAGGAAGTCAGGCAAGGCTGCATTCTGTCCCCTTATCTGTTTAACTTATGTCCTGAACACCTCATTAGGAATGTTACGGAAAACACTGACAGGAACAATATGATCCCTTAGTAATAAGAAGAACAGAAACACCTGAACTTTGCAACGCTGAATACATAGTATTACTATAAACAACGTGTGAGCTGTGGATTTAATGCGGAAAGCTTCTTCGTATATTCGCAGTGGTTTGTGTTGTGAAATGCATGTTCTGAAAAATGGTGGGTGGCCATTTGCCAAACTAGCTGTCTTGCCTTATACAGTAACTATTGGTTTTCTAGTGACTGTTGCTTCCATCAACGAAGAACAACAATTCTAGTGGCAGACTGATGTGTTGGAATTCTGGCAGCGGCCTTATGCATGTATGCCTGTGCATGCTATTGGTTTGTTGGGACTACTGTCTGTTTCAATTTTCAAATGGGACAGTGAGGAGCATTTTGTGTGATGCTCACTGGCACAGAACATAGCAATTATGGGGTGACTCATTGCTGAGAAATCTTCTTCTTCTTCTGCGTTCATCTGGAGTTTTTTTTTTCCGGACGTGACTGTATTGTGCCCGTTTACAGCAGAGCTGTGTTCTTGCGCCATTAGGCCAACACATCTGACTTCTGCGGGCATTTGTTGACCGGGTTAACCTTCCCAGGGTTGCTGAGAAATTGGAACTGACAACACAAAAAATGGGAATGCAGAAACTACTGAAGTTGGTGCATGAGCAAAGTGAGAAACAAAATGTACATCTCAATGCAACAAAAATATACATAATGACAACCGATAAAAATAAATATGTCAACAAGTATATTTATCAATACAGAGAAATTACAGAAAGTGAGCAGTTGGGAATATCAAGGTTCATTGCTGACGGTCATACCTCTGAAGTTGGAGTGGGTTCACCTGACGGTGAGGGACACTGGTAATAGGGAAAGCTAATCCACATGCAAAATTCAGTATGGACTACGCTTGAGTTCAAAGCGAGTAAACATTAAAAAAATAAAACTGCTGAATGTTGATGGAAATTTGATGACAGAAATTAAAAAAAAGAACAAACACTGCTCTGTAAAAATTAAACAATTGAAACTTGATGGATTGGAACAGAAATACAATGGAAGTCAGAGAACTAATAGCAGGCATAAATCCTATGGCAACATTTTGGCGGGAAACTTGGATATGTAACAAATCAGCTGAAGAGCGCATATGCACCTTTCAATGAACATGTTACAGAAGAGTATAACAAATTTAATGGCCAAAGAAAAAGAACACACAGATCTGTCCAACTAGAACTCAGTATTGAAGAAGATGGTTATTTGTCTGTCAGGCACCTTGCTGTCTTGACAGATGATAGTCTGTTACATTGTGCTTCTAACAAGACACAAAAACTACAAATAATGGTGCTAGTGAATGTTATAACATATTCAAAACCACTCATTTTCAGCAATTTCTCGCCAATGATAAATATATCTGTTGACACAAGTCTTTTATTGACTGCCATTATTCTTGGCGTTGCTGCACTGTGTTTTTCACTGTGCTCTTGTAATGACTTTATTAGTTTCTCAATTTCCGTTAGTTGGTATTCATGTTGTGAAATTAAGCATGTAACACGGTGTAAAAACATCATACTCAAGGGAAAATATCAAAGGCAGGTGACCAAGAGGAAGGCAATGGAACAAGTGGGAAGAAAACATCAAGATAATAATAGTCTGTCAGAGTGTACACCTAAAGTGAGATATTGGAAATGTTGAAAGTTCATTACAGCAAACATTTCATTGTGGAGAAGGCACTTGGCTGATTTATTTACTGAAGCACTGAATGTACCAAAGTCAGGTCTTAGTCAGATATGACTGTGCTACTGTATGCCAGCAGACGATACTACCTGCTTCTGTTAGCGCCGAATGTTGGACGGAGCTCACCAAACCCGACACCTCACATTGTGCCAATGGCTTCGAGCCAAGATGCACAACTGGGAGGGTACAAGACTGACCCTAGTGCAAGGAAATGTAACCTAAAGACTAAATGTCATGGCAGGGCAGACCAGGCCCTAAGCCATGGTCAGCAACTAGTCTAGGATGGAATCTCCAATAGGTGGATAGAGTACTGCGTTGCTGATCTGACAGCTTCTGCAGCTTGTCTTGTTCCAGACGTATTGGTGTTACCTTTCCACTGGAGTAAACTAGACAGGCCGAGAGAGGGATCATGCTGCATGGGCAACATATGGTTTCTAAATTCAGCCCAGGCTTTGTGTTATGACGAGGTGTAACTCCATTTGACAAACTATCGCCTGTCAAGGTGGCCAGGTGCCAGTCAGAATGTAATAAGTGATAGGATTTATTAACCACTGAGTGAACTAAAACGGAACTAAAAAAACAGTGAAGAGACAACACTGCAGATATAGTCAAAAATTCTAAGTGAACGAAAGAAGAAGAAGAAAAAAGAAGAAGATGAAGAAGAAGTTAGGGATTAATAAGAGATAATTTTTGTGATAGAATGATACAAATGCTTGTAAAATGTCTTTTAAAGTGTCCTGGCTATGTCCTTTAATGTCTTGTGAATTGTGCTGAAGTGGGGTCGGTTCTCAGCAAGGTACTCCCAACATTCCATTATCAAAGTATATACAGCCGCAGGTGTTCCTGGTGGAGCTGCCATTCTGTTACCTGGAACGTTAGGAAACACAGTATATCATGTTTTCTTATTTGTATTTTGTTCACTGTTTCACCAAATTAAGTAACATCCTTACACACAAGGAGCTCTCAGGGGCTTATATGGCCCAGGTTGGAGGGAGAGCTGTTAAGAACCACAGCAGAGCTTTTGTAGTGACTGCGTGCAGTTTAACCATGGGGCTCTTGGCAGTAGCTAAGGCAATAACATATTGGAGACACAGATGTTCACTCATGTATGTTTTCTCAGTGACTCCATGAGTATTCTATGAAAGAAAGACTAGTCCTGGGCTAGACAGCAATGACCTGAATCTCTGAGGTAATAACTGACTAATATCTGTTTTATTTTTGTGCCAGGGCACATGGATGTACAACATGCAGACAGGCTTGCGGGCTTGACTAATGTGGGGAGTGGAGGAGCAATGGACCAGGCTGACGTACTGAACATGCTTAGGGAGGCAAGATGATTGTTAGACTAGATTGCCATGCAGTCAACCAAGACAGAAATGTTATCAGTCATACAAGCTGAGGGAGATATCAAGGAGAGAATCTGTGCACTTATGGACTAATAGTTTGATGTGCAGTGAGGATGGTCTGTTGACTAACTAACACAAGAAAATATAACATCAAGAGTCGGACCAAGAGCATTTTTAGTGTGCAGCATTTGAGCCCAAGACAGACAGTTTTTGCGATCCATTCTTTGTGGAGATGCCACTCGACTAATTGCCTGAAACTCATTCACCATTTGTATACCTAACGTTTCAGTCATGTCTTCCTCTCATTCAGTCTTCAGTTTCTGAAAACAACTTCAATACTCTTACCTTCTTCTATCCATAGCCTTGCTTTCATGTTTGTCATCCCCAGGTATGGGGTTTTCCCGTTAGAAAAAATCTCCCACATGAGAACACCAAAACTCCATACATCACACAATGAGGTATACTTAGCTAAAATAAACAAGAACAAGGTATATAATTATATTTATTTATGTCAATATATTTATATTCATATATTCATATTTACGTCACTATATTTATATATTTGTATATGCTGAAATACTATAAAGAACCTGTTTTGCTGTATGGCAGTGAATCTTGGAATGTAAATGAATAAATTAGGAAGAACTTGGAAGCAAAAGAGATGTGGTTCGTGAGACAATTGTTGCAAATTCCTTGGACTGTCAGAGTAACTAACAACGAATACCCGAGATAGGCTAAGGAAACTACAAAAATTATATACAGCAATAAGAATGAGACAAACAGCTTTCTTTGGTCATGTTTTGAGAAGAGTGGCATTGGAGAACACTGACAACTGGAAAGATTGAGGGGAAGAGAGGCAGAGGCTCACCAAGAGAAATGATGCTGCATGGATTGAGACGGTGATATGGAGGAATATCAGCAGCAGAGTTGATGCAGAACCCCAAAGACTGAGATCTATGGAGAGCCATGAACGTCTATGCCAGCTGGCAGAGCACTTGGTGATGATGATGATGTATTTACATTGTAGAGCTATGGTAGCATAGTGGCTAGATGCTTGCTTGCCAGCCTGATGGTCATAGGTTCAAATCCATATAGCATCATCCAGGGCCTTGTTGGCTGGCATGGGCGATCATGCCTCTCCACAAATTACGATCTCTGTCGTCATGGATCAATTCGTGTGTTGACTCACTTCCATGCCATGACACAACTGTCAAGAATGTTCTCTTGCTGTCTTCCTCTATCTCTCTTTCCACAAATCTTTCCGGTTGTCATATATTGTTCAAGTTTTTGTCTTCTCATAATGTGGCCAAAAAAAGATGACTGCCTCTTTCTGATGTTTGTGATAAGTTGTCTTTGCGACTCAGTTTCCCTTAAAACATCCTGACTGCTCATTTTGGCTGTCCAATTAATTTTCAGCATTCTTTTATAGAGAACTATCAACTGTAACAACAACGACCTCCTCCGTCTTCTATCTTACACAGCGCATGTGCACCACACATGTGCCGTGTCATGTGTACACTAAGCACGTACTGGGCCAGTAGCTAATGTGTTATACTTGATTTATACTTGATACTCTCCAAGGCTTCCAGGGATTATTTTGCCTGTTTACTAATTGTCCAGGATTCACAGCCATATGTTAAAACTGGTTCTATGTAACATGCAAGAATTCTCTTTCTAACTTTCAAGGACAGTGTCTTATTGTACAAAATGTTCTTCATTTGATAGAATGCAGTGTTTGCTTGTTCTTTTCTGTTCTTTATCTCAGTGATGCATCTTTCATCTGATGTTATCCATGTGCCTAGATATTTGAAATTCTGCACTTGCCCCAAATAGTGTCCTATACTTTAATTGCACATTTAGGATGTCACAGCCCTGTATTACACATGAAACTAAATCAAGTATAACACATTAGCTACTGGCCCGGTACGTGCTTAGTGTACACATGACACGGCACACTGTGGTGCACATGCGCTGTGTAAGGTAGAAGACGGAGGAGGTCGTTGTTGTTACAGTTAGCGTTTAAGATGGCGTTGGGGACGGTCATGTTTTAGAACTATTTAGTTACGAGGTTGTTTTAAATAGGCATCAAATACTTAGAAGGGTTAGCTGGTAGATAGTGACTGTGATATTCTCTTGAAATATGGATTTTATTCATGGTGGGTGTAACTAACCCCAATCTTATATATAAATTAGGATCGTCTGTCTGTCTGTATGTATGTATGTTTGTATGTCCTTTATTTGTTCGCAAACGGCCCATCCGATTGAGATGAAATTTTCTACACGCCTTCCTTTCATTCCAGCGTTGCCAACTGTCATATTTTTTTTTCTTCTTCCTCCTCCTCCCTCCTCCCATTCCCAAAATACGTACGTAAATATATGATGATGATGATGATGAAAGAATCCCCGAACCAAAACGCTAGGGAAAGGGAAGAAAATGACGTGACTGCACAGAATCGTCACACAGCAATCATCATCATCATCAAGTGCCGTGCCGGCTGGCGTAGGCGTTCAACTCTGCTGCTGATATATATGCCTCCATGCCACGGCAATATCAATAACAATTCATCTTTTTATGTGTAAGGAAGTTACCTACAGTCGTGTAGAAGGGAAGAACAATCAATGGAAGGACCGAAATCACAGAACCTAGACGAGTATGAATTCGGAATGGCGAACTCCCTCCTCCTCTCTTCTCCTCCTGCCTCTACCTCCTCCCTCCACCCTCCTCCTCTTCCTCCTCCCCCTTCCTCCTCCCTCTTCCTCTCCCCTCCTCCTCCATCATCCTCCCTCCTACTCCCTCCGCCTCCTCCCTCTCCCTCTTCCTCATCCCTCCTACTCCCTTCTCCTCCTCCCTCCTCCTCCCTCTACCTCCTCCCTCCTCCACATCCCTCTTCCTCCTCCTCCTCCTCCTTCTACCTCTTCCTCCCTCCTCCTTCTCCCTCCTCCTCCTCCCCCACCTGCGTTCTCCTCCTCCCTCCTCCTCCTTCTCCCTCCCTCCTCCCTCTTCCTCCTCCTCCTTCACTCTCCTCCTCCCTCCGCATCCCTCTTCCTCCTCATCCTCCCTCCTCCTTCTCCCCTTTCCCCCTCCTTCTCTTAATCCCTCCTCCTCCCTCCTATTCCTCCTTACTCCTCCTCCTCCCTCCTCTCTCCGCCTATCTCTTCCTCCCTCCTCCTCCCTCCTCCACCCTCCTCTTCCTTCCTCCTTCGCCCTCCTCCTCCCCCTCATCCTTCCTCCCCCTCCTCCTCCCTCTCCTCCTCATCCCTCCTCCTCCCTTCACATTCCTCCTCCTCCCTCTTCCTCTCTCCTCCTCCCTCCTACTCCTCCTCCCTTCACATTCCTCCTCCTCCCTCTTCCTCCTCCTCTCCCTCATCCTCTTCCCTCCTTCTCCTCCTCCTCCCTCTTCCTTCTCCCTCCGCCTCCTCCCTCCCTCTCCTCCTCCCCCTGCGTTCTCCTCCTCCCTCCTCTTCCTCCTCCCTCCTCATTCTCCTCCCTCCTCCTTCTCCCTCTTCCTCCCTCTTCCTGCTCCCTCCACCTCCTCTCTCCTCCTACTCTCTCCTCCTCCTCCCTCCCTCTCCTCCTCCTCCCCCTCCTCCTCCTCCACCCTACTCCTCCCTCCTCTTCCTATTCCTCCTGTCTCCTCCTCCCTCCTCTTCCCTCCTCCACCTCCCTCTTCCTCCTCCCTCCTCCATTTACCCAAGACAGACAGACAGACAGATAGTCGGGAACGGGATCTTATATGACTACTTATATGATTTAAATGAGATGCTCTCCACCATGGGCTGGGCCGGGTCAGACAGACAGATAGATAGACAGACAGACAGACAGACAGACAGACAGACAGTCGGGAACGGGAACTTATATGACTACTTATATGAATTAAATGAGATGCTCCCCACTAGGAGTTGGGCGATGCCGGGCCGGGTCAGACAGACAGACAGATAGATAGTCGGGAACGGGAACTTATATGACTACTTATATGAATTAAATGATGCTCCCCATCAGGGTCTGGGCGAAGCCGGGCCGGGTCAGACAGACAGATAGACAGATAGACAGACAGACAGATTGTCGGTAACGGGAACGAGAACTTATATGACTACTTATATGAATTAAATGAGATGCTCCCCACCAGGGTCTGGGCAAAGCCGGGCCGGGTCAGCTAGTAATCAATAAACATTATTGTAATGTTATCACAATGTTATTTCTGTTGATTTCCGTTACAACCAGTTTGGGTCAGTTGGGACACCAGTAGTAATATTACTTTCTGTCACAAGCCATAGGTTTATGACATAGGCACAATCTGTTTCTTTGATATCACCATGACTTCTGTCTTTCTATTATTCAAACTAAGGCCCATTCTTTCACTTTCTACAACCACTGCATCTATCATTTCTTGTAGATCCTTCTGACTGGTTGCTATCAAGACGGTGTCATCAACATAAGTTATTTATATTATGCCGACCAACTAGGATCCCTGACATATTTTCTGTAGATTTCATTATATACTCACTGTACAATGAGAACAAATCAGGAGACAAAACACAACCTTGTCTGATGCCCTTCTTTACACACTGAAATGTTCCTATAAGGTTGTTGATTCTTATGGCTGCTCTTTTGATGTCTGTTGAATTGATTCTTGCAACATGTCCCATTGTTTATCAAGTGTCTTTATCATCTCCATGGCATTATATCTGTTCTTTACGGTAACAATGTACATTTCTCTAATTTCTGTTGTAAGTAATGCTAGGTCTAACTTGATTTTATTTGGGGTTTTCTGTATGTTTTTAAGTCTTAACCTCATCTTTCCTACGACTGGCACATGATCACTATGTCCATCTGCTCCTGTCTAGTTTTAGCTCTACTAAACTGCTTCTGAATCTCTTTGAAATCAGTATGTAATCAATTTGTTTAGCTATTACCATTTCATGGTATTCTGCCAATGCTATTAATCAGCCACCTATGTGAATATTATCTCCAGGACTTTTCCATATATACAACCGTCGAGATGATGTTTAAACCAGGTGTTACCTATTACCATTTCATGGTATTCGGCCAATGCTATTCAGTGCCCGGTTATGGCTTCGTATATCGACATTCCCATGGATTCTGTTATTCCCTCCGTCCAACGTTTACGTGGTCGGCCTCTTCCTCTGTTTCCATCTGGTCTGTACATCATTGCTTGTTGTGGCATGCTGTTGACTGGGTAGCCTACTTGCATGGCCAAACCATTTGACTTGCTGCTTTCTAATAAAATCTAGAGCAGCTTTAACCCCCACTTTAGTCCTGATTTCTTCATTTCTGATCTTATCTCTTCTTGATACGTTGAGTATTCTTCTCAGGAACCTCATTTCTGTTGTTGTGATTTTTCTTTTCTCTTTTTCTGTCATTGTCCAGGTTTGGCATTGGTAGCACAGAGGTTGGTAGGAAGATTGTGTTGTAAAGTGCTTTCTTAGTAGTTATTGATACATGTTTGTTCTTTAGTATTGGTGCCATTTGTCCAATGAGTTGATTGCCTTATTGCAACTATTTTCGATCTCGTCTTCTGATCTGCCATTTGATGATATTATACTTCCTAAGGTACTTGAAGCTCTTTACTTGTTTCAAGGGATGTTCGTTTAGGTGAATTGTTGCTGTTTGTTCTTCTTTAGTTATAGTCATTACCTCTGTTTTGCTTGTGCTAATTTTCATGTTATGTTCCCTACACATTTCGTTTAGACTATTCATGTGGTCTTGTAATTCAGCTTCTGATTTTGCTATTAGTGCTTGGTCGTCCGCAAACAGGAGTTCTCTAATGGTTAGATTTGCAGATGGTTCTTCTTCTGTGTTCTCGTCATGCGGTATTCTTGCTGTCTCTGCTTGGCTGGTTTCTTTACATATGTTGTCTATATATGTTATGAACAAGAGAGGGGACAGACACAACCTTGTCGTACACCAGATCTTATGGTGAAGGGTTCTGAGTGTCCTCCAGTTGCTCTCACTATGCATTCACTGTTGTTGTATAAACTTCTACATAGGTTTGTTAGATGTGTACTTCACTCCATATTGTTTAAGGATTTCCCACAGCTTGTTTCTATCTACCCTATCAAATGCCTTTTCTTGGTCACCAAAGGCTAAGTAGAGTGTTTCATTGAATTCAATTGATTTTTCTATAAGTTGTCTAAGAGCAAAAATGGCGTCTGTGCATCCTTTGTTTTTCCTAAATCCAAGCTGCGTTTCGCTTAGCTGGGGTTCTAAAGTAGTTCGTAATCTTTTTTCAAGAATTTTGCAAAATATTTTCCCAGTATGACTCAACATGAAATGCCTCTGTATTGTGTGCAATCTCTTTTGCTGCCTTTGTTTTTCCAAATTGGGATAATTATGGCGTTTCCCCAGTCTCGTGGTGTCTGTTGTTCTACCCAAACCTGGTTGAATAGTCTATGTAGCCAAGCTGTTCCTACTTCCCTTGCTGCTTTTATTAGTTCATTTGGTATTTCATCCTGTCCTGGTGATTTGTTCAATGGGGCTAATCTGATGGCTTCTATAATTTCTTCTTTTAGTATGTCTGGTTCTAGTTCCTCGGTTCCTATTAATCAGTCACCTATTTCATTTCTATTACCTAGGCCATAGCCACCAGCCACACCTATCACCTTTTTGTTGTCTACATTTGCATTGAAATCCCCGACTATGACAGTCATTTCAATTTTTTACACTGGTCCATGGCCATGTCCAATTCATTATAAAATATATCTATACTTTCTTCTTTAGACTTTTAAACTCTTAACCACCTGGACACACTTCCCACCATAACAGAAGTTAAGTATGCTATAAATGAACTTGCATCTGGCAGGGCTACAGGTAAGGATGAGATTCCAATAGAGGTTATCATGAGTGGGCAAGACACACTCACTCTACAGATCCATCAGCTAATAGAGATATGCTGGCGAGAAGGACAAGTCCCACAGGATTTCAAAGATTCAAGCATCATAACGCTGTACAAAAAACAAGGGCGATCGGAGCGACTGCAACAACTATAGAGGTATCTCACTTCTGTGTATTGTTGGGAAAGTATTTGCCAGAATTGTTCTGCGCAGACTTAAGTCCCAGGAGATCATGTCTATCCCGAATCACAGTGTGGCTTTTGACAGAACCGGTCTACTACTGATATGATATTCTCATTGCGACAAATGCAAGAAAAATGTCGTAAACAGAATCAACCACTGTTTACTGCCTTCATCGACCTCACTAAGACATTTGCTTTGGTCAGTCGTGAGGGTCTCTTCAAGGCATTAAAGAAGATTGGCTGCCCACCAACCCTTCTGTCCATTGTGGAATCGTTCCACACAGGCATGAAGGGTATAATCAAGTTTGATGGTGCAACTTCAGAAGAGTTTGAAATCAAGAATGGAGTTGTGCAAGTTGCTCCCACCCTCTTTGGAATATACTTTTCACTTCTACTGAAATATGCCTTTCGTGATCAGGATGGTGGTATATACATTCACTCATCAGATGGCGGCCTCTACAATGCACAGAGATTGAAGGCCAAGACCAAAATTAGGAGGGTACTGATCAGAGAGTTGCTTTTTGCAGATGATGCTGCAGTTACGACCCACTCTGAGGAAGAATTACAACATCTACTATCTGCATTCTCCAATGCTTGTTCTGAATTTGGTTTAACAATTAGCAAAAAGAAGTCACAGATTATGTCGCAAGTTGCAACAAAAAGAGACTGGGAGAACAGGAAGCTTACTGCCAAAACAAAAGTCCTTGTCTATCAAGCCTGTGTCCTTAGTACTCTTCTTTATGGCAGTGAAGCTTGGACAACTTACTCGCACCAAGAGAAACGTTTAAAAGCTTTCATATGCAGTGTCTGTGAAGAATACTTGGTATTAAGTGACAAGACAAAATCACAAATACTGAAGTATTGGAAAGATCAGGTTGTGTGACAGTTTATTCCATGCTCAGTCTTGTAGACTTAGATGGATAGGATATGTTACGAGAATGGATGATGGTAGCATACCAAAGGAATTACAGATGGGAACGAGATCTCAGGGTTGGCCTCTACTATGATACAAAGATGTGTGTAAGCGGGACATGATTGATACAGGCATTGATAATGCATATTGGGAGCAAGTAGCCGCTGAACGTGTTGCATGGAGGGCAAATATCAGAAATGGAATAAAGACAAAGGAGAAAATTATTGTAGAGAAGTCACACACTGAGCGTGTGAGACGTAAAATGGTGCATGATGATGGAAATGACCATGTGTTCACATGCATCCACTGTGGACGAACATTTACACAGCGCGAACTGGCCTTATCTGTCACATTTGCTACCGCCATGGGTTGTAGTTATTATGCCTTTTTTAAGCATATTGTAATACACTATTGTCTGTCAAGACAGCAAGGTGCCAATGTCCAATGAAGAGTGGACAATGAGCAGACAAGCTAAAAAACATGGCTGTGGAAATATGGTTTCTGAGGAAAATGCAAAGAATACATACCATGGACAGTCAGAAAAATCAATGACCAAATCCATATGAAAAACAAATGAAAATAGTACACTGATTAGAGAAATTAGATGCAGACAGTCAAAGTTTTTTTGGTCATGTTATGAGAAGAAATAAATTGGGGAACTTGGTGACAACTGCAAGATCAAGGGGAAGACAGAGAAGTAAATACATGATGGCGTGGCCATGTGGTATGGTCGAGACAAGAACACTGAGCTGATCCACGACTCTGGTGATCGAGTGAGATGGTGAAACATGGCCGCCCACACTTATTGGCATGGCACATGGTGAATGAACATGTGTATCAGACATGAAATGTTTGCCACTCAACTGAGCTTTCAGTGGATCAAACACTAAACTGATCACTTAATCATATGTCAAACCAATGAAGCAAACTGAACACACCAATGCAATCAATCATACATTAATCCAACTGACAATCTAACTCACAAAAGTTCAAAGCTTCTGGTGCTGTCCACTTGACTGGAACTTGGTTATTGGCTGAAGTCACAGAATACACTTCCTCCTCTCTGGACATGCCAAAGTCAGATATTTTTATCACATTGTTATCACCCACAAGGCAATTTCTTGCTGCAAGATCTCTGAAAAATACCATGTTTATAATCATTTAAATAGAAAGTCCAACAGCTGTGGGTGTGAGGGAATGCAAACTAAAGACTAAATGTCATGGCAGGGCAGACCAAGCCCTAAGACTTGATCAGCAACTGCTCCAAAAGCTCCAACAAATGGACAGTTAGAGCACTGCTTTGCTGATCTGACAGCATCTGTAGCTTGTCTTGTTCCAAATGCATTGGTGTTACCTTTCCTCTGGAGTAAACTAGGCAGGCTGAGAGAGGGATCATGCTGCATGGGTAATACATGGTCTCTACAATTCTCCCAGGCTTTGTGCTATGGAGAGGTATAACTCCATCCGTGGTCCCCACTATGGGTTGCAATTATTATGCCTTTCATGAAGCATAATGTAACTAACATTGTTAAGACAGCAAGGTGCCAGTAGCAGCAGTAATTAACTGTGTGTCTCACACACAATTAGATACAAGATAAACTACACACATTGGATGGGAGGTCACGACAATTAAGTCTAAACATTAATAGGTGAAAGAGAAAAATAATAAGAACAAAGCAAACAAATGATACCCTGAATTACAAGCCACCCTGAAGCCAGAGTGGGTTTGCCTGATGGTGAGGGACACTGGTAATAGGGAAAGCTAATCCACACAAAATTCAGTCCAGTGCTACTAGAAGTCACATGTAAGAACTACACTTGAGCTCATAGAGGGCGGGTGAAAAAAAAAAAACCAATACAGAAGGCAATGGGAACACATTTTTAAACACAATTTTGCATGTCCTTTGCAGGAAGTTGGAATAAACCCTAGATTGATTTCCTAGGCAATTTTAAGTCCAGTATTTTACCACTTAGAACGTAGAAGTAACAGAGATGTGGTTTTTAAGACGAATGTTGCGAATTCCTTGAACTGCCAGAGTAACTAACAACGACTGCCTGAAAGAGGCTAATGAAACTAGAACACTATATACAACAATAAGAAAGAGACAAACAGCTTTCTTTGGTCATGTGATGAGAAGAGAGGCATTAGAGAACATCGTGACAACTGGAAAGATCGAGGGGAAGAGAGGCAGAGGCAGACCAAGAGAAATGATGCTGGATGGATTTAGACAGTGGCATTGAGGAATGTCATCACCAGAGTTGATCCAGAACATCAAAGACCGAGATCTGTGGAGAGCCATGAACAAAAAGCCAATGTGCAAGTCCAACTTGCTGAACACTCTACACTATCAGTGAATGGGAAATTAAAGAGCAAGCACACTTAACCTTTCGGCCACACTGACCACTAGTAAATGTGTGGAAGTCAAAAGAAATGAAATACAGCATGAAACTTACAATGTTTAACTCTAATGTTAAATCAGCACTGCTGTATGTATCTCAGAACAGTCATGACATCTGATGGGAGATGCCTTGAAGAGATTAGAACAAGAATCGCCATGGCGAAGGTAGCCTTTTCCAAGATGGAAAACACACTGACCAATAAAAAGACGTCATTTGCAACGAGAAAAAGAGTGTTGAGGTGCTACATAGAACCTAAGCTTTTGTATGGATGTGAGGCGTGGACAGTAAGAAGACAAGCTGAAAAACATCTGATGGCTATGGAAATGTGGTTTCTGAAGAAAATGCAAAGAATACCATGGACAGACAGAAAAACCAAAGACCAAGTCCTACAAGAAACAAATGAAGATCGTAAACTGATTAGAGAAATTAGACATAGACAGTCAAAAATATGTTGGTTACATTATAAGAAAAAATAAATTGAAGAACTTGGTGACAGCTGGCAAGATCAAGGGGGAAAGGAACAAGAGGAAGGCAGAGAAGTAAATACCTGGATGGCTTGGCCATGTAGTATGGTGGAGACAAGAACACTGAGCTGATCCACGACTCTGGTGATCGAGTGAGATGGCAAAACATGACCGCTCATGCTTACATGCATGGCACATGATGATGATGTATCAGAAACATGGCCCGGGAAGGTTAACCCGGTCAACAAATGCCCGCAGAAGTCGGATGTGTCGGCCTAACGGCGCAAGAACGCAGTTCTGCTGTAAACAGGCACAACGCAATCACATCCAAAAAAAAAACTCCGGATGAACGCAGAAGAAGAGGAAGAAGAAACATGGCGACTGACCAAAACAATGACAAATAAACACAACATTCACCTGTGAATACATCCCCTCTCTTCCAAGTACTCCATCCCACTGGCTGCATCCACACACATCTGGACCTTCTCTTTCGCTGAATGGGCAACACCATGTTTTTTTATGTATGCTAATAACGATCCCTCTGAAATGAATGCATGAAGTGTAATTTACATAATTTACAGGTTGAAACCAGCTGTCTGGTGACGGAGTTACAAAATGCAATTCGTAATCCTGCATACTGTGTTTGAAACACAGCTGTGGGGGATTTGACAGCAAACTGCCTTGCATTGGTTTTCATACAATGGTTATGAGTACTGGTCTTTCAGAAAGCAATGGCAAACTACTGAATGTAAACTTGCCAAGAAATCACAAACAGCCAAAAAATGCAGAGGTTGACTATGACGTCCTGTAATGGATATGCAACTAACAGGTTGAATGAACATGCAGAAATATGATATGCAGTTTGTATTTGACAAAGTCCAGTAGCAGGTGGACATTCTTTCCCTCACTTAGTGAATGATGAGCACAGGTGTCCAACCCTCATCCGACTGCACTCATCACATTATCATGGTAATTTCCTGACAATTCCATTAAGGCGCCCGCTTTACTGGCAGTATTACCTGTTTATTCAAATAATTATATGTTCCTGTAGGTTAAACAGGCAGCTGTGGTAGTATATCAGCAATACGCTTGCCTGTCAGCCATGCGTTCAAATCCCTATCGAAGCAAAGTTGAGTTGTTGAGTTGAGCTAAGAACCGACATCACTGCACTCATTCCCATTCGCGCTCTCCCTCCCCTCATTCAACAGCCAGCGAAGAGTCACACTATTAATCATTCCCACTGCTATCTGATTGAAAGTTCTCCTGATCTTCCTTCTCAGCTTTGAGATTCTTCCAGCACCCCTGCCGATCCCCCGCAATCTCATTCTTTTCACATACAGGTTCTCAATCTATTCCCCTCCCATTTCAACCTGGTTCCAAAGGTGATCGACCACCAAGAGGTGCATTCCCCGCCAGCCTATCAGCCTGTTCATTTCCCTGCACTCACACAGGGCCAGGGCAAAATATCCATACAATTCTCACAAGTAACCTGAGCTGTCAGGCTGATCCATCGTGAACTACTAGGAAATATCCAGGGGAGTCAAGCAGCCGGCGAGATACTGACCTCCGAGTGCTAATTGTTCTATACAAATATGCAACAAGGCGTGTAACAGAGACCTTTGTGTTTACTTTATAAGTGACATAGACAGAATGTCTGCGACACATGAGCAGAGTTTCTATTAACTGACAGCAATTCTATCAGCTAAATAAATGGGCATACCAAAGTTCAAAACAACCAGCAACAAACTAATATACTATCATTAAACACAAGCAAGAATATATCACTAGCAACAAACTAATATACTATCATTAAACACAAGCAAGAATATATCACTAGCAACAAACTAATATACTGCCATTAAACACAAGCAAGAATATATCACTAGCAACAAACTAATATACTATCATTAAACACAAGCAAGAATATATCACTAGCAACAAACAGAGCAGCATAATTAGCAATAAACTGCTTCAGCAACACTAATATTAATGGCAAACAGTCAAACAATCCATCACCAACAATGGAAACACTATCACTAACAACAAACAAGTTCACCATTCACCACCAGCAATAGGTAACCATATAATACATCAGCAAAAACAGACATCCACACTGTCACCAAAAACAGACAACCATACCACATATCACAAACAACAGACACCTACACTGACAGTAACAACTGACAACCACACTATCACCAACAATGTTGACCCACACTGACACCAACAACAGACAAACATACCATATATCACCAAAAACATACACCCACACTAACAGCAACAACATACACCCACACTAACAGCAACAACAGACAAACATACCATATATCACCAAAAACATACACCCACACTAACAGCAACAACATACACCCACACTAACAGCAACAACAGACAAACATACCATATATCACCAAAAACATACACCCACACTAACATCAACAGACAACCATACCATATATTATCAACAACATACACCCACACTAACAGCAACAACAGACAACCATACCATATATTACCAACAACATACACCACACTTTCAGCAACAAAGACAAGCATACCATATCTCACTAACAACAATCACACCATCGACTGACTGCTTACTTGGAATAAACTCCATTACAATCATGACAGGCTGCTTCTGTGCTGCAATGCCAATGTACTTGACTATGTTTGGATGATTGTACTGCTTGAGGATTCTACCTTCCTGCAAGAACTTCATCTTCTGCTCCTCAGTCAGTGCGTCTTTACAAGTCTTCACAGCCACTTCCTGTTTCTTCTTATAGATGCCTTTAAACACTTCACCAAAGTTACCCTGAGGAATCAATGCAACAGGTTTCTACATTTCAGCAAAGTTACCCTGCACATTGCAACAGGTTTCTACACATCTACATATTTATTTACGGAATATAACTGAAACAGGTCTCTGCACTTGTACCTATTAATTCTTATGATAAAACAAACAGGTTTGTAAATTTCTACATATGTATTCTTAGGTAGGAATAGATCTTAGCACTTCTTAACATTTATTTTTAGGACATAACTGGAAGGAATCTCTAAACTTCTACATATTATTTTCTAGGATATAACTGGACACAAGTTTCTAAACTTCTACATATTTATAATTATGTCTCATGCTGTTTTCTGTCACTCTAAGGCATTCTTTTTCATCATCTCGTCTCATTTTGTTCCTCTTGTACCTTGCGATGTCGAGGTGAAATATAAACAGTTGGAGAGTGTCCGTTTATGGGCTTCATGTATCGATATTCCCGTGGACTCTGCTATTCCCTCTGTCCATTGTTTACGTGGTCAGCCTCTTCCTCTGCTTCCATCTGGTCTGAACATCATCGATTTCATAAAAATCCGCATTTCCATTGTCATTTCATTTCTCAGAATTTCCGCTTATAGTCCATGCTTCACATGCATACAACATCTGAGCAAAGAGAGAGAGAGAGAGAGAGAGAGAGAGAGAGAGAGAGAGAGAGAGAGAGAGAAAGAGGGAGGGAGAGACAGAGACAGCGAGGGAGAGAGAGGAAGAAAGAGAGGGAGTGAGAGAAAGAGGGAGAGAGAGGGATAGATAGATAGATAGATGGATGGATAGATAGATAGATAGATAGTTAGATAGATATAGATAGAGAGACAGAGAGAGAGAGAGAGAGAGAGAGAGAGAGAGAGAGAGAGAGAGAGAGAGAGAGAGAGAGAGAGAGAGAGAGAGAGAGAGAAAATTCGCGTGCTGATGAAGGTTTTATAGCCACAAAATACATTCAGTCACTTCTGATTGTGCTCTTGTAAAGCTGACAATTCCACTGTTCATTTTTGTTGACTTACTCAAAGAAAACCAAACAGATCTTGATTTCACTTTTGACAAACAATTAGAAAAACTTTAATTTACATATGTTATCTTGTTTTCAAAAAGACAGAAAGCAGAAACATATAAGTGGATACACAGACACCAGTTTTTAACAAATGGCTGTGTATCCTCAATAATGAGTAAACAAGCAACAACAACAAATCCATAGATACTTCAGAGGAATAGTTTTATAGAAGAATACTAAAATTTCCTTGGAAGCCAAAATAAGTAATCTAAATATACATGTGAACGTACACACATATCTAAACTTAAGTAAGACCACAGTCTACTCTTGCAAAGGAAAAGTGTTGAAGATGGAGGTAACCAGCCAGGAGGTGCACCATAGAAATCAGGGTGCCACGCAATCACGCCATGAAATATTCATAAAAAAGATAACATGCCGATACAGACACATTTCAAGCAAACAAAATAAAAAGTAGTAATATAAAAGTTTTGAAAGAGGCTTAGACACAAAAACAACTTGTCAAAAATATCAAAACAATTAACTGAATATGTTTTGGCCACATTTTGAGAAGACAAAAAGCTAGAACACATTGTCACAACATGAAAAATTTGTGGAAAAAGAAGCTGAGGAAGACAATGAGAGAAAATTCTGGATAGTCTTATATCATGGCATGCTGTGCTGATGCCGAGGTAAGCAGTTCAACCCCTACACCGTACAGCTGGACTAAAATGTTGACCAGTTGCTGATGAAGTCGGAGTGGGTTTGCCTGATGGCGAGGAACACTGTTAATATGGAAAGCTAATCCACATGCAAAATGCAATCCATCAATACTGGAAGTAGTGTGTATGGACTACTCTTGAGTTCAATGCGAGCAAGCGCCAAAAAAATAAATAAATCATGGTACAGAAAGGTGCCAGCGCATGAATTGATACATGATGTTGGAGATCACAAGATGTGGAGAAGCATGGTCCCCCACGCCAGTCAGAAAGTCATATCATGATGATGATGATGAGAAAGACAACACAGAATTGGGTACTTACAGTTCCTATTCTGTCTTTCAACTCAATATCATCATTAAGTAACTCCCATTCTCGAAGGATTGGCGTTTTCAAAATGACACCTGTTTTTGATGTGACTGCCCGCCCAGATGCATACTGCTGGCGCACTAGCTCTTGAATTGTGGGATATGAATCACCTTCGAAGTGCCACCCCTTATCCTGGAATATACAATATATTTGTGTCCAGATTTACCTTACAATGTAAAAAAACAATAATTACTGAATATGAAATCAAGAATCAACATATTTGCACTCAGGTCATTCCAACAGATGTTCCATGTCTCTCTGCAGTAGCCAATGAATAGTTCACAAGCCGATAGCACCAGTGGTGAGCTGACTGAATGTCACTTGTACCTCTATGGGTTGAGTATTAATCAGACTCTCTGCTCATGCCCCGCTGCATCAGTCTCTCATGTGGGTCCCTAGTTTAATATAATTAGTGACTGCACACCAAGTAACTCCCACATCTCACTTCTCTTGTTTCAGTGAGTTAAACGAATTCACCCTTTTCTAGTTATTACTTTATTTCCTTCTGTCCTATACATGATTTATTAAATTCCATTTCACACCTTCCCAGTTGCTTTTAAACTCCTTTCTTAGACATGCATACAGTTGATCTCCTTGTGAGACAAACAGTTATTTTAAAAGTAAAATCTCTAGTGGACACAAAGAGTTAAAATAGTCAGATGTATGTACAAACCAGATCTCTCCCAGAGCAGATGTATGAGATGTAATATTTTAAAAACTCACCAAACTTGTGTTTGTTGACCCAATATTATTTTGTTTATAAATTAAAGCCACAATATGCCATAATGATCTGTGCACCACAGAAAATAGAAAATATGTCTTTTTACAGCATGTTACAATCAACATCAGCATGCTGTGGCTGTGTGTGACATTCTAGAACATTTATGTCATCATCATCAGGTGCCTTTCTGGCTGGCATGGATGATCATGCTACTCTACAAATTGTGATCTCCAACGCCATAGATAAATTTGTGTGTTGACTCCCTTCCTTGCCATGACACAAGACTATCAAGAATTTTCTCTTGCTGTCTTCCTTTGTCTCTGTTTCCACAAATCTTTCTGATTGTCATAACATGTTCCAGATTTTGTCTTCTCATAATATGACCAAAAATGATGACTAATTTCTGACGATTGTGATAAGGTGTCGTTGCAACTTAGCCAAAATGTCCAGATTGCTCATTGTGCATTCTTTTATAAAACAACATCTCCAAAGGGTTCTAGATACGAGGGCGAGTCAATAAGTAAATCACACAGTTCTGTGGGATGGCCGGGAAAAGTAGTTGGTATTTTCTACAGGTGTCTTTAAGTGACAGCAACATCAAAAATTTTTATTCCCGTTCATCAGGTGGGGCTAGGTGTCTCATGCGCATGCACAGAGCATAAAAAATGGCAACTGTATTTACGGAGTGTACAACCAAAGAGCAACAAGTAGTGTATTTTTTTGTGAGCAAAGGCCTGCCTGGAAAAGGGCATTCATAAGAAAATGCGTCCTGTTTATGCTGACAAAAGTTTGTCCCGTAAAGCGGTGCATAGCTGGGTAGAAAAATTTTCTCAAGGACGCTCTAAAGTTGTTGATGAAATCCTATCTGGTCGTCCTGTTGAGATTGCAACAGAAGCATCCATGCAGCGGGTGGAGGAGATGATTAGAGGTGACAGGCGAGTAACGATAGACTCTGAAGCATCTGCAATAGAGTACTCACATGGTTCAGCACACAGCATAATGCATGATCGATTGAAATTTCCAGGACTTCTGACTAAAGGAGTGTTGCTTCTTCATGACAATGCCAGACCACATATTTCTCAATTATCTCAGGAGACAATTAACCAACTAAGGTGGGAAGTTCTGGAACATCCACCTTACAGCCCCGAGTTAGCCAAAAGCGATTTCCACTTTTGGTCCACTGAAAACCCACCTTGGCGGGAGACATTTCGCAAATAACGCCGAAGTTGAATATGAAGTGAAAACGTGGTTTAGAAAACAGAGCACACAGTTCTATGCAGCCGGTTTGGGAGGACTGATAAAACAATGGGATAAGTGCATCAATGTTGATGGAAATTATGTTGAGAAATAAAGGGACAATGCATGTATACAAATAAACTGATTTCAAGTAGTTATCATATTTAGTTATTTTTCTACAGCCATTTGTGAATTACTTATTGACTTCCCCTCGTATTTGTTTAGCCCGTTTACTAATTGTCCATGATTCACAGCTGTATGTTAAAACTGGTTCTGTGTAAAAAGCAAAACTCTTTCTAACTTCCCAAATTTCACAAAACTTCTTCAACTGATAGAATACAAATTTTTTTTTTGTCCTATTCTGTTCTTTATCTCTGTGATACTCTTCCCTCCGATGTTATCCATGTGCCTAGATATCCGAAATTTGCCCAAAATAACGTCATTTTACATATGTTCTTTAGATACTACCAATCAAAGTAATGCAATAAAATGACCAGAAGTGATAAAAATTTAAAATATTCTTACTGGAAGAAACTGTATAAAAAATGTCGAGGGTTTTTTTGCCAGAACACCTCAGGACGAACTGTGGCTCACTGGTTTTCTTATTTTTAACTCGCGGACAGGAATCACCATCATTGACCAGCAACGCTGAACTTCCTCTCTGGGCAGAATACCATAAAACCACTGTTCATCTGCAATTCTGCTTTTGGCTTCGGATGCAGTCATGTCCTGGTCATAACATGTGTTATATGATGACAGCATATTACAGAATAAGCATGGTTGTAAAGAGAATTTATTAATAAACACAAAGTGGCCAATATTTTTGTCTGTTTCGGGGAAAAAAATTGAAATATTTTTCATTAACTTGAATGCATAAAAGTACTGTAAACTAATTATAATCATGCTTTCTTTGTCTCTTTAGATCATTAGGGCCACTCTTTCACTATGAGTAGCAATTTCCTCCATATGGCTTGAAAACAGCACTGTTTCACAAGTTACTAGTTTTTTTGCCTGCTCCCTTCCATCTTGTTTTGCATAATCCAAAGGATATCTTATAGTATTTTTTGTCCCTACCACTTACAGTCTTTTCCAATTCACACATGTTCTAACATTCCCGGTCATCATCATCATCAGTTCACACCCCGGGGTGGCGTAGACGTTCATGTCTCTCCCAATCTTGGTCTTTGGGGTTCTGGATCAAATCTCTGATGATATTCCTCCATGTCACCATCTCAGTCCATCCAGCATAATGTCTCTTGGCTGCCTCTCTTCCTTTATCTCTTCAGTTTACAAATGTTCTCCAATGCCTCTCTTCTCATCACATGACCAAAGAAAGCCGTTTGTCTCTTTCTTATTGTTTATATATTTTTTTTTCACTAGCCTATTTCCGGGAATTGTTGTTAGTTACTCTGGCCAAATTTAAAGGGAAATTTAACAAATTTTCTCAGGAATCATATCTCGTTGCTTCCCTATTTCCCAAATACATTGTCCTAAGTGGAATAGCTGTGTCGGTAACTCACTCTATTCGGCTTTCTCCACATACTAACACTTCTTCTAAGATAAAGCCTCCTCTCATCTTAGTTGGTTGAGTTGTTTTCCTTTAAACTTGTTTATATGTAGTTGGATTTTGCAGTTAAGTTGTCTACAGAACGGAAAGTCAACCCCATCAACCCTCCTGAGTCAAATTTTATAACATGCATGAAGGTTTTCAGTGTTACTGTTGTGTGCTTTCCCGCCTCAAAGCTGCTGACTCCCTTATCAAGCCTTATCGCTATCCCCTGCTTAATATATCTGAATCAACAGTGAGTCAATCTCACGGCTCAACTGATCAACAGCAAATAATCATAAATGAATTGGAGCCGAACGGGTAACGAATGATAAATGAAATTCTTCCGCCCCCTTTTGAAAAGGGGTTTTTCCAGA
>JACEFZ010015316.1:50000-96382 GCA_014155875.1 Cepaea nemoralis | reverse complement strand
GGTTGACGTCCCGTAA
The DNA here is from genome assembly GCA_014155875.1 of Cepaea nemoralis. NCBI lineage: Eukaryota > Metazoa > Mollusca > Gastropoda > Stylommatophora > Helicidae > Cepaea > Cepaea nemoralis. The sequence goes on along the minus strand of JACEFZ010015316.1, from coordinate 96,366 downwards.
ACGACATGCAGCTAACTTAACAGTAGTCCATAGAGTTTATCTTCCACTGGGCCAGAAGGTTTGCCTAGATTCTAGATATTTCGTATCTTGGGCAGTCTTAGAGTGTGTGATCTCTGTCTAGCCGTGTCCTTGCTCTAGTTTTCTTGAGCCCCGTTGTAATCCCCAAGATTATACACGACTCTCCTACACACACCTGAACCCTTTCATCTTTAACCCGATTGATGCCGTGTTGTCTGTATTTACTCCCACGCTACTCTCGCTGCAACCAATCAAGCAATTAAGCTGTGACCCGGAATCGGATTTTGATTAGTCGGTCACTGACCTTGCCGTTATGGCGGTGAGGTCAATGACCTTTCGTTTTCTGGGTATTTTGTTTAGCAGTCTTGGCTGCGGAGGGTGGGGGGGGGGGGGGGGGAGTGTTGGTTGAGGGGAGAGATTTTCATCTGCAGTTACTCCAAATGTATGTTGTTGTTGTTGTTGTTGTTGTTGTTGTTGTTGTTGTTGTTGTTGTTGTTGTTGAGCCATCATTGGTATTAGCTCTTTTAATGACATAAGATTTCGCAATTGGCGCCTAAGGGTGAAATCGTCATGTGCCATGCAGCTAAGCGTGGGCGGTTATGATTCGCCATCTCAGACGATCACCGGAGACTTGGAACACATCTGTGGGAAATTACAATGAAAAATCGCAAGCAAATCGGTGTAAAGATGCTAAATTTTCAAAACAAAGGGACGTATAGGGTGTTTTTAAAGTCTCACTACACTTTGTATGTAGAACGAATTTGATGATGTCATGAAAACATGTGCTTAAGCATTCTTTAAATTACTTACAATAGTCACTGCTAAGGTCTAACGCTGTTTTGGGGAAGCTGGAAAGTTTCAATGAAGTATTCGTTAAATCAGGTGTTGGAAATGTCCACGAAGAACTTCAAGACATGACTGTACAAGTCTCTTCATATTGTCAAATATCTTCTGCAACGTGTTATTTCTTGAGTTGTAATTCTGATTGCTTCTTTCGGGTCCTCAGTTGTGTGTACATTATTTTTGTAAGCATATCCTTTCAAGAAACCCCATAGAATTACTTCAGCAGAGGACAGCCACTTGTTGCATATCTCACGGTGGACTGCGGAGCACACTTTTTGATGACGTCATCATATTTATTCTGCATACAAAGTATGGTAGAAGTACTTTACAAACACCCGGTTTACAAACATCCGGTATAATGATTACTGCGCGCTGGAGAAGTCCATGGGTGTTCAGATCTTCTCAGAATGTCTCCGCGTGTGATGGCTGGTCAAACCAGATCGGCGCTGATTCAGCGGTTTTCTTGTATCCGTTGCAAAGGCTTCAAGTCTGTCAACTTCCTACATAATTCATTTGTCTTTCCATCTGAACTAGGCCGTTGTCTTCCTATAGGCATCAAAATCAGAAATGGCACAAGGATACGTCATAACATGGTTCCGTTGTCCAGCTACTGATTTAAGTGCGTGGAGCGACATTGGCTTAAGGATTTTATGTGGAGTGCTTTTACATTTGTCTGAGGTGATTTGTATTGGGAATTGCAAGTTGAGAAAAACTGCAAACTGCCGGTTGCTGACACACCTGGTTTTTCCTTATGCAGTAATGTGTGTGCACCTGCTGGTTTTCTAGTGACTGCCGCTTCCATCGACGATGAACTGTAATTTTAGTGGCGGATTGTTTTGTTGGCATTCTGGCAGGGGCCTTATGCATATATGCATGTGCATGCTATTGGTTTGTTGGGACTGCTGTCTGTTCCACTTTTCACATGGGACAGTGAGAAGTATTTTGTGTGATATTCATTACCACAGAAACGGGGCATTATGGGGTGATCCTTTTGCAGTGAAGTTGGAACCTCGTCTAACGACTAACTAACATAATGATCTTTGAGATGTCTGTCTGTTTTTTGAGGGCCTCTCTACAATAGCGGCATAACCAACCAAACATCCGGCTTTTAATTCGCCTGGGCACCAGCGTGTTATCGCAGAAAACAGAAAGCAGTGGTCTTAATCGTGGATTTATAGATGAACTCAAACCGCAGCGTATGCATGCATCCTGACCGTAATACACAGTTGTGGTAACCACTGGGGATGCCAGATGTGTCGAGTGTGGTATGACCAAATGTATAAAGAAAATGAACGAATTACTTGATAGTGTGTTTCACATCTTTACCAAACGATATAAATACATGTCCTGATTTTGACTGTTTGTTTTACCACTCTACTTTTGTGAATAAATAATTGTGCTGACTTCTTCTGTCTGTTTCACCTTTACTATTATCATCATCATCAAGTGGCGTGTAAATAAGTCTGGCGGTAATTGGTTCGCCATCTCACGCGATCACCAGCCGTGGATCATCCCTGTGGTCTTGTCTCGGCCAAGCCACGAGGCCAAGCCATTCAGATATTTACTTCGCTGCCTTTCCCTTGTTCTTTTCCCCCACAATCTTGCCAGTTGTGGCAACCTAGCTCCCCAGTTTATGTCACTTCATGATGTGATCAAACAATCTTACTGTCTATGTCTAATTTCTCTAATCGGGTTACGGTTGTCATTTGTTTCTTGTTGAACCTGTTATGCTGATGACACCTTCCTGAAACAACAAGGAACTACAGGAAATGATAGATACAGTGATTGTAGAAAGTGAAAAAAATAGACCTTAGTATGAATAATAGAAAAACAGAAATCATAGTGATTTCAAAGAAACAGTTTGTGCCTAAATGCGCAATGAAGGTAAATGGCGTTATTTTAGTGCAAGTGCAGAAATTCAGATATCTAGGTGGAAGATGCATCACAGAAATAAAGAACAGAATAGGACACGCAAATACTGCATTCTGTCAAATGAAGAACGTCTTGTGCAATTAGTCATTGTCCTTGAAAGTTAGAAAGAGAGTTTGTGCATATTACATAGAACCAATTTTAACAAACGGCTACGAATCCTGAACAATTAGTGAATAGGCGAAAAAATTTCCTGCAAGCCTTGGAGATCTGGTTTCATAGAAGAATGATGAAAATAATTGGACAGTCAAAATGAGCAATCTGGACATTTTTAGGGAAGATTTGTGGAATGAGAGATAGAGGAAGACAGCGGGAGAACATTCTTGACAGTCTTGTGTCATGGCACGGAAGGGAGTCAACATACGAATTGATCCATACCGTTGGAAATCGCAATTTGTGGAGAGGCATGATCGCCCACTCCAGCCTGCAAGGCACTGGATGATGATGATGAGTTGCTCATTGGTTTTTCTGTCTGGCCATAACATTCTTTGCATTTTCCATGAAACCACATTTCTACTGCTATTGCGTGTTTCTCAGCATGTCGGCTAATTGCCCATATTTCACAATCATATAACAGTATAGGTTGTATATAACACTTCAATACGCTGTTCCCCATTGATGTTGACAGCCTTCTACGAAGGGAAATCAATAAGTAAGTCACAAATGGCTGTAGAAAAATAATTAAATATGATAACAACTAGAAACCAGTTTATTTTTATACATACATTGTCCCTTTATTTCTCAACATAATTTCCACCAACATTAATGCACTTATCCCATCGATTTATCAGTCCTTCCAACCCGGCTGCATAGAAATGCGTGCTCTGTTTTCGAAACCACGTTTTCACGTCATATTCAACTTCGGCGTCATTCGCTTCCTTGAGAAAACATTTTTCTACCCAGCTATGTACCGCTTTTCGGGATAAACATTTTTCAGCATAAACAGGAAGCATTTTCTTATGAAAGTCCTTTGCGGGCAGTCCTTTTGCCCACAAACAACAAAAAACGCACAACAGCACGTTGCTCTTTGGTTGTACACTCCGTAAATACAGTCGCCATTTTGTTTATGCGCTGCGCATGCGCTTGAGACATCTAGCGCCACCTGACTAACGGAAATATAAAGTTCGATGTTGATGTCACCTAATGACACCTGTAGAAAACACCAACTACATTTACCTGCCATCCCACAGAAATATGTGACTTACTTATTGACTCGCCCTCGTATATATTTCCGATCTCGCAAAAGACTTCCATTGTACTCATCTAAATACACCCAGCACTGACTTCGCCTGTCTGTTTCACCGTTGTACAATTGTGAATTAAATTATTATACAACGTATTGTGGGGTGCTGAGGTGACGTAGTGGCTGGGCACTGGACTGCTGTCTCGACTGTCTTGGGTTCGATCCGTATCGGAGTAGATTCGAATGTGTAAAGTGCCCTGGGATCCCAGGTCGACCCAGTCTAGACCCAGTCTACACTGGGTATTATGACATTACTGGGGAAATAAAGGCGATCGGTGGGATACATATCACTCGCCGATTACCTAGTGGGCTTGTACAACATGAGTCCAGCCCACTGACCACATCACCCGCCGAGTATCTAGTGGGCTTGTACAACATAGTTCTAGCCCATTGACCACATGACCCACCGAGTATCTAGTGGGCTTGTACAACATGGGTCCAGCCCACTGACCACATCACCCGCCGAGTTTCTAGTGGGCTTGTACAACATGGGTCCAGCCCACTGACCACATCACCCGCCGAGTATCTAGTGGGCTTGTACAACATGAGTCCAGCCCACTGACCGCATCACCCGCCGAGTATCTAGTGGGCTTGTACAACATGAGTCCAGCCCACTGACCACATCACCCGCCGAGTATCTAGTGGGCTTGTACAACATGAGTCCAGCCCACTGACCACATCACCCGCCGAGTATCTAGTGGGCTTGTACAACATGGTTCTAGCCCACTGACCACATCACCCGCCGAGTATCTAGTGGGCTTGTACAACATGGGGCCAGTCCACTGACCGCATCACCCGCCGAGTACCTAGTGGACTTGTACAACATGGGTCCAGTCCACTGACCATATGACCCGCCGAGTATCTAGTGAGCTTGTAAAATATGGTTCCGGCCCACTGACCACATCACCCGCCGAGTACCTAGTGGGCTTGTACAACATGGGTCCAGTCCACTGACCATATGACCCGCCGAGTATCTAGTGGGCTTGTAAAATATGGTTCCAGCCCACTGACCACATCACCCGCCGAGTACCTAGTGGGCTTGTACAACATGGGTCCAGTCCACTGACCATATGACCCGCCGAGTATCTAGTGGGCTCGTACAACATGGGTCCAGCCCACTGACCACATCACCCGCCGAGTATCTAGTGGGCTTGTAAAATATGGTTCCAGCCCACTGACCACATCACCCGCCGAGTATCTAGTGGGCTTGTAAAATATGGTTCCAGCCCACTGACCACATCACCCGCCGAGTATCTAGTGGGCTTTTAAAATATGGTTCCAGCCCACTGACCACATGACCCGCCGAGTACCTAGTGGGCTTGTACAACATGGGTCCAGCCCACTGACCATATGACCCGCCGAGTATCTAGTGGGCTCGTACAACATGGGTCCAGCCCACTGACCATATGACCCACCGAGTATCTAGTGGACTCGTACAACATGGGTCCAGCCCACTAACTATATGACCCGCCGAGTTTCTATTGGGCTCGTACAACATGGGTCCAGCCCACTGACCATATGACCCGCCGAGTACCTAGTGGGCTCGTACAACATTGGTCCAGCCCACTGACCATATGACCCGCCGAGTACCTAGTGGGCTCGTACAATATTGGTCCAGCCCACTGACCATATGACCCGCCGAGTATCTAGTGGGCTCGTACAACATTGGTCCAGCCCACTGACCATACGACCCGCCGAGTATCTAGTGGGTTCGTACAACATTGGTCCAGCCCACTGACCATATGACCCGCCGAGTACCTACTGGGCTTGTACAATATGGGTCCAGTCCCGTGACCCAGGTGTGTCCGTGAGGTGTGTCAAATGGGACTAGACTGGACTAACTGCATGCATGTAATTTTGTTATACATATACTAGTGGTAAACAATAATGTATATGTTAGTAATACACAATACATTTACGTACTGAACGTAGCATTCGTTGTTTGTGTGTCTGTGTTTATGTTTGTTTACTGATGAAGATTCTTCGCAGCAACGCTCACTGTGTCAGATGTGACCGTATTCCTGTAAAGCTGACCTTTCCACTCCTTGTCTTTGGTTCACTCGTTGTGGTTTCTAGAAATCAGTGAAGGCAGTGATGAGCCCCTTTCACGTGGTATGACGTATTCGGTGTATGGTGCCAGCCTTATATATGTAGGCAACTCGCCACTGGGTGGGTGCAGCGGTCAGTATCACACTGGGTGGGTGCAGCGGGCAGTATCACACTGGGTGGGTGCAGCGGGCAGTATCACACTGGGTGGGTGCAGCGGTCAGTATCACACTGGGTGGGTGCAGCGGGCAGTATCACACTGGGTGGGTGCAGCGGGCAGTATCACACTGGGTGGGTGCAGCGGTCAGTATCACACTGGGTGGGTGCAGCGGTCAGTATCACACTGGGTGGGTGCAGCGGTCAGTATCACACTGGGTGGGTGCAGCGGGCAGTATCACACTGGGTGGGTGCAGCGGTCAGTATCACACTGGGTGGGTGCAGCGGGCAGTATCACACTGGGTGGGTGCAGCGGGCAGTATCACACTGGGTGGGTGCAGCGGTCAGAATCACGCCATCATCCTTTGCTTCCGGCAACAGTTGAGGGTAACTGTTTTAGGCTGAGCTGACCCGGAAGCCAGGCTCAATGAAGAACTCAATCCCTACTTCTGTGAAGGTTCGAACTTGACCAACAGTCAGATAGGCAAGCGTTTTGACCCAGCTCGGCTGCCTGGATTATTGTAATTTAAGCTGGTAAACACTTAGGCACAGTCCAGAGTTGCACATATTTGAATGTTGACTCCTAGTCTCTTCTCATTTCAGTGTTGTCTGCACTCTGGGGATAATAAAGTCAAGACTGTTACGTGTGAAGCCTGGAGGCAGCACATCCGACACACTGTTTGTACAAGAAACAGACGGAGCTCTTCCCGCATCAACCCACTGTACGGTGAACTCACCTCAAGACAACACGACGAAAGCTTTTGAAATAAAACTACTATATTAATAAACTTCGGATATATATATATATATATATATTATTATAATAACAAATTATTATTATAATAATAAATCATGATATGTGATTGGATCTCTTGGTTCTAACACTGAGGATACACCAGGCAGCCAATCGATGTTGTGTTACTATTTATGCATATCAACGCTCAGCAGCCAATGAGATTGTTCGTTACACTTTTGTCCCAAACCACTCTACCAATCAACACATTCCATACACAACATTATAAATAGTTGCAGAATGCTTCATTAAACTTCTGTCAATTAGTTAGAAGTACCGTCATATCACTAATAATTTAATTTATCTTTTATTTCGTATACTGTATATCTAAGCAATCGAGTAGATATACGGCTTTTTAATGTGACTCCATTCCAATATCAGGTATAGTGTGAACTCAACATTATATAGCACTATATAACATTGGCCAACAATCGTAACTATATTTCAAGCGTCCAATTAGCAGTTGCAATACAAAAATACCCGTGACTTCTGATTGGATCCATTTTTGTTCTAACGCTGTAGACCAAACCAGGCTGCCAATCAGCGTTTTTCATTAAACGTCATTCAAAGTCCATGATAGTAGAACTATTCCCCTATAGGGAGGACAGCACACATGCCTCCGGTTCTGAAGCCCCGCCTTCATGCTTACAATGAAGAAGCAAAACGTGCGTACGTTGTCGTTGATTGTCTGCACCTTCACATACCTTCTAGTGGGAGCTGCTGTGTTTGACGCGCTAGAGAGTGAGTTCGAGATGTCAAAACGCAAGGAACTACACGACGAGGAAACGACGATTCGCAGCAGGTACAACATCACCGACCAAGACTTCGAGCAGCTGAGGCGGAACGTCATCAGATCTGTGCCTTATAAAGCAGGGACGCAATGGAAATTTGCCGGCGCCTTCTACTTCGCTCTGACTGTCATCACAACCATTGGTAAGTAGGCATTGTCTGCTCTTGATTCTGACAACCTACGCTTGGGGGTCAACCTTTTACACACACACACACACATACATACACACACACGTACGCGCACGTGTGTGTGTGTTAGAGAGAGAGAGAGAGAGAGAGAGAGAGAGAGAGAGAGAGAGAGAGAGAGGTCTTTTTCAGTTATAAATGAGCTACCGTATGCCGTATGACAGTATACGATACTACCTGCTTTCTGTTAGTGCCGAATGTTGGGCGGCGCTCACCAAACCCGACACCCCACATTGTGCCAAAGAATTTGGGCGGAGGAGCGCAATTCAGTAAGCCTGATCCTAGTGCGAGGAAATGCACCCTTACGACTAAATGTCATCGCTGGGCTGACCTTGGTCGGCAACAGGTCTAGAGTCGAAACTCCGATAGGTGAACAGCTAATGCATCGCTGTGCTGATCCGGCAGCTTCTGCAGCTTGTCTTGTTCCAGATGTATTGGTGTTACCTTCCTCTGGAGTAAACTAGGCAGGCCGAAAGAGGGATCATGCTGCATTTTCTGAACTGTATATTTTGCTTGTCCTATTCTGCTCTTAATCTTTGTTGTGCATCTTCCTATCTGATGATATAAATGCCCCTATGTATTTAAAATTATACACTTGGTTGAGAATGTTCCCTTCTATTTCCATTTCACATGTTGGTATCACCTTTTTCTTTGATATTTCCATTGTTACTGTCTTCTTGATATTCAAGGTGAGTCCTTTCTTTGCACTCTCTATTGCTACAATATCAAATTAATGCACCAAAGAATTAATGCAAAAAAGAATTAACAACATCACTAACAAAAGAATACACACATCAGATTATGTGAAAGACCTTTACGATGATACAAGAGAAGAACAGTATGATATTCGGAATACAAATGAAGGACCATCAATTTTGAAGATGGAAGTTCAGAATGCTCTCAACCATATGAAAACTGGCAAGACCCCGGGTCCAGATAACAATACAACAGAAATGATCAACGCCTTAGAAGAATATGAAATAGACCACGTCACCAGACTGCTGAACGCAATATATGATACTGGAGATATACCTCATGAATTATGTAATTCTATATTTATTGCAGCCCCGAAGAAATCAGGAGCCTTGGAATGTGATCCACGCCGAACAATTAGTATAATGAACCACATCACGAAGATTTTACTAAGAATTATCATGCAAAGAGTTGTGAAGAAAACACAACTCGAAATAGAAGAACAATGTGGATTTGTAGAAGGCAAGGGTACCGTAAATACTGTATACAGCTGTGAACGTTAATTGAAAGTTCTGTAGAAGTAAACAGAGACCTATACCTTTGTTTTAATGACTAGACAAAGGCTTTCGATAAAGTGAGACATGTCAACATGATAAGGATGCTTGCAGATCTACAAATTGATGGGAAAGACCTTAGGCTTGTGAAAAACATATATTGAAAACAACAAGCTGCCATAAGGATTGATAATGAAGTAGGCCAATGTCAGCCTTTTAAGAGAGGTGTGAGACAGGGATGTGTAATGTCTCCCGATTTATTTGTCCTGTACACTGAAAATATTTTCAGAAATGTAGAAGGTATGAAAGGAATCATCATAGGAGAACGAAACTCAATAACATTAGACATGCGGGTGGTACAGTATTGATTGCAGACAATAAGCAAGATCTGCAACATTTAGCAGATTCGGTTGCTACATACAGTGAACAACTAGGGTTAGAATTAAATTGTAAGAAGACACAGATTATGGTCGAAAATAGGGCAGAGGAAATGCCACAATGTAATATACAAGTAAATGGGAATATTCTTAAACAAGTGAATCGGTACAATTATCTCGGAACAGTCATAACATCTGATGGGAGATGCCTTGAAGAGATTAGAACAAGGAGCGCCATGGCAAAAGTAGCCATTTTCAAGATGGAAAACATACTAACCAATAAAAAAGATGTCATTTGCAACGAGAAAAAGAGTGTTGAAGTGTTACATAGAACCTGTACTTTAGTATGGATGTGAAGCGTGGACAATGAGCAGACAGGTTGAAAAACATCTGATGGTTAAGGAAATGTGGTGTCTGAGGAAAATGCAATGAACATTTTTGTCACGTAATGAGAAAATAAAATTGGAAAACTTGGTGACAACTGGCAAGATCGAGGGGAAGAGAACAAGGGGAAGGCAGTGAAGTAAATACCTGGATGGCTTGGCTACGTGAAATGGTCGAGACAGGAATACTGAGCTGATCCATGACTCTGGTGATCGAGTGAGATGGCGAAACAATTGTGTTAGATCTTTTGTATTATCCGTCACCAATACTGTCTCATCTGCATAGCGTATATTGTTTGTATTATAACTTCCGTCTAATATATCTGGCTTCTCTTCGATCTCTCTCTTTATTACTTCGCTGCTATAGAGGAAGAAGAGATCCCGTGACAAGACACATCCCTGTCGTATTCCCAGCTTTATTTGTTCATAAATGCCCCCTTTGTTTCCCATTTTAATTGTTGCTACACGGATCTAGTAAATATTCTTCATTATTCTGAAATATTACCCATCGATGTTAATATCGTCCTACAATTTAATCAGTTCATCATGTTGTACTTTATCAAATGTCTTAGTATAATCTATGTCTCTATTGATCTTTCTATTCTTGTTCGCAATGTATATTTTGCATCTTCGCATGTACATATCGGCGGCCGGTGTGATACTCACCACGTGACCTATTTATTGCCGATTAGTTCTTACAAATATTGGACCAGCACCATATACCCAATACGCGTCTCGCGGGAAGGAGTGTACTTTTTGTTTGTTAATTGATTCAGTACCGAAGGATAATTTATCGCCGCATATGAACTACCATTTTGACAGAAGGACGCTATATCGCCATACTAGAGGCATTTAATTATTTGTTTCCTTACTTGGTATTTTCCGCAATGTTAATGCTCAGTGAATTGAAATTTACATTATAATACTTGTTTCTCTGATTGTGTTAGGTCTAAACTTTTTGTTTGGCGCTTAATTTAAATACTGTAACAATCAAATTGTTTCGAGGGAAAAAAAAATAATCGTGTAAATAATTAATTTGAAACTTCCACTGTCAATATAACTAAGCGAGGCAGAGATTTGCTGTACCAAGCACGGGGGAATTCCACGCCCTTTAAGACGCAAGCTTTGTACGATGAAATACGTTCACCAAAATGTCAACGTATCGGGTTGAAGAGTTTGTCGTCCAGAGGGCTGCTTCCAAGCAACCAAACAACCAATCAATCAACAGTTCAACCAACTACCCACCAGCCAATCATTCAACTTAACAAACCAACCACCCATCCATCCATGCACTTCGTTTAATCAAACAATCATTTAAACGTCCATTCAACCAAGCATCCAATCAATAATTCAACTAAACAACCAACCAGCGAATCAATCAATCAGTCAACCAACAATGGAATCAACTAAACACCAGCTAATCATTAAATCAATCAACAAACCAACCACCTAACCACCCATCTCACTTCAAGTAAACAACCATCCAAACAGCCACCCAACCAACTAACACATTCATCCAAATCTAACCTATCAAATAAACAACCAACCAACCATTACCTACCAAGAAACCAAGTTGAGGCCGGCTTCCTGGCCTAGAGGTTAGCGACTTTTCTCCGTAATCTCGTATACTCTCGTAGGTAACGTGTTGACGGTGAGAATCAGCAGTGGTTCGAATCGCATCGGTAACTTACGGGGTATGTGAGCCGGCCGCTCAGAAAGCAATGGCAAACTACTGAGCGTAATCTTGCCAAGAAATCAACATACAGCTGAAAGATGCTGGTGTTGACAGCGATGTCCTGTAAAGGATATGCAAAAAAAAAAAAAAAAAACACCCAGTTGAGACATAAGAGAGGAGTCCAGCGCCATATTCTTTCTCTTCTTCGTTTCTCTCTCGAGGGAAGCCAATCACAGCTATGTATGCACCCCCAGGTGCCAGAGTGCGCGACTTCCACCAGTACCTGTGCCAGGTATCCTGCCTCTAGACCTTGACCCAATTGCATTAAGGCCTCTAGATATAGTCCTTGACTTGACTCAATAATAACAATAACAACTACCATTATTTTAGTTTAGTTTAGTCGATGGATCAACATCACACGGGTGTAACCCATAAGTGCTCCGTTCTCCTCCTAACTCAAACCTGAGTTTGGAGAAACTCAGCTCAGTGCACGAACTCCGTAGCACCAGCGAGGCTCCTGAAATACTTGGGTAGATTTTAAACTCGAAATTTTGCCCGGGCAGCGCCGTTAAGCTACTCTTTTTTTACTTCCAACTGCCAATGGATTTTTTACATGCGCAACAATACACACGGGCGTCCGATCTCACTACCCAGAGACCAGGGGAAATTTTATTACTGGAAGCCCACGTGAAAAGGTCCCGGTCCTCACCGGGGCTTGAACCCGGGACCTCCAACTCTCGAGGCGGACACTGTACCTCGAGACCACGCATCCCCCCTACAACTACCATTGTTTAAATCTAGACAGCCTCGCTGTGGATAAGTTTAAGAATAAAAATACAAAATACGACAGTGAAACTCAACGAACGAAACAACATACACCTTCGAGCCTCGCTCTCTCATGTTCTCTTTTTATTCGGAATCCGGTATCAGCCCAGCTACAACCAACCCGCTTCTTTCAGTATAAGGACTTCAGCATGGCAGAATGGACAAGAACGCGTGTTCTTAAAACATCCAGTGCGCTGATGCCGAGGTATGAGGTTCAACTCCTACATCAGTCAGTTGGACTACAATGTTAACTTCTTGTTCTTTCTTGACTTGGGGCGTAAATTGCAAGTACCTCAGAAGTCGGAGTGAGTTGTCCTGATGGCGAAGGACACTGATAATTAGGGAAAGCTAATCCACACACACACAATTCAGCCCAGTGCTACTAGAAGTAGTGTATATGGACTACGCTTGGGTTCAAAACTAACGAGGAAAACAAAAAAGTATAGACAGGTAGACTACCACTCCGCCACGGATTCGGCCACAATTAGGACCTAATCCCCAATATACAAAGGTTATTCTGGCTGTGTGAATATTCTCCGCTCTTCTATCCTCAATATGTTGCAAATGTTTGCTATCGATTATTCCCCCTGTGTGGCTTTAGTTAACATGTAACCACTGGCACATTTAAATAAGCGACCTGTTCTGCATACGAGATTAGCACTTTGTATGAGTTATGTTCCGTTTGTGTCTTCGCCGGCGCGTGTTTGTTGGCAATAATTACACATGGTTTATTCCTTGGGTAGTCTGTTACAAGGGTGGCTAAATAGTGGAATAGGTGGTCGATAGGGTGGAAGGAATAAGTGGAATATCTTGTTGTCAAGGTGGAAGAAACTAGTGGAATATGTGGTCGTCAGGTTGGAAGGAACTAGTGGAATATGTGGTCGTCACGTTGGAAGGAACTAGTGGAATATGTGATCGTCAAATTTGAAGGAACTAGTGGAATATGTGGCCGTCAAGTTGGAAGGAACTAGTGTAATATATGGTCGTCAAGTTGGAAGGAACTAGTGGAATATGTGGTCGTCAAGTTGGAAGGAACTAGTGGAATATGTGGTCGTCACGTTGGAAGAAACTAGTGGAATATGTGGTCGTCAAATTTGAAGGAACTAGTGGAATATGTGGTCGTCAAGTTGGAAGGAACTAGTGGTATATGTGGTTGTCAAGTTGGAATGAACTAGTGGACTATGTCGTCACGTTGGAAGGAACTAGTGGAATATGTGGTTGTCAAGTTGGAAGGAACTAGTGGAATATGTGGATCGTCAAGTTGGAAGGAACTAGTGGAATATGTGGTCGTCAAGTTGGAAGGAACTAGTGGAATATGTGGTCGTCAAGTTGGAGGGAACTAGGGGAATATGTGATCGTCAAGTTGGAAGGAACTAGTGGAATATGTGGTCGTCAAGTTGGAAGGATCTAGTGGAATATGTGGTCGTCAAGTTGGAAGGAACTAGTGGAATATCTGGTCGTCAAGTTGGAAGGAACTAGTGGAATATGTGGTCGTCAAGTTGGAAGGAACTATTGGAATATGTGATTGTCAAGTTGAAAGGAACTAGTGAAATATGTGGTCGTCAAGTTGGAAGGAACTAGTGGAATATGTGGTCGTCAAGTTGGAAGGAACTAGTGGAATATGTGGTCTTCAAGTTGGAAGGAACTAGTGGAATATGTGGTCTTCAAGTTGGAAGGAACTAGTGAATTATGTGGCCACTAAGGTGGAAGGAACTAGTGGAATATGTGGCCACTAAGGTGGAAGAAACTAATGGATTATGTGCCCATTAATGTGGAAGGAAATAATGGAATATGTGGCCACTAAGGTGGAAGGAAGTAGTGGAATACGCTGTTACCAGGGAGGAGATGAACTAGTGGAATTTCCTGAGACATAATGTCGACCGTTGTGCCAATGATCGCATCACACATCGAATGTAGATTAGTATATACAAATATGGGAATGCAGATTAGTATATACAAATATGGGAATGTAGATTAGTATATACAAATATGGGAATGTAGATTGGTATATACAAATATGGGAATGTAGATTAGTATATACAAATATGGGAATGTAGATTAGTATATACAAATATGGGAATGTAGATTAGTATATACAAATATGGGAATGTAGATTTGTACATACAAATATGGGAATGTAGATTAGTATATACAAATATGGGAATGTAGATTTGTACATACAAATATGGGAATGCAGATTAATATACTAAAATATTGGGCCAGCACCATATACCCAACACACTTCAGTGCGTGTAGAAGGCTCTTGTACGTTCCCTCCTTGTACAAACGTCTACACGCAGGCAATCGGGTCCTGTTTTAATTGTATTTGTTATTAACTGATTCAATGCCAAATGTTTTAATTGTATTTGTTATTAACTGATTCAATGCCTAATGTTTTAATTTTATTTGTTGTTAACTGATTCAATGCCGAATGTTTTAATTTTATTTGTTGTTAACTGATTCAACGCCGAATGTTTTAAATGTATTTCTTGTTAACTGATTCAATGCCGAATGTTTTAATTGTATTTGTTAACTGATTCAGTGTCTTCATCTTCTTCTTCTTCAGCGTTCCGAGCCATTGAGGTTCTTTGCTGCAAATACAATCCGTCTCCATTCGTCTCTCTGGTTGACCTTCTTTTGCCAGTCGGTGATTCCAAATGCTTGTAGGTCTGTATATATATTATCTCTCCACCGTCTTCTTGGTCTACCTCGGGGTCTACGGTCATTTATTTCCTGAGTGTAAGCGAGTTTTGTTTCCCTATTATCTTCCCTTATGATGTTGGAGCAGTTGAAGATTGTACCCAGGTATTTGTATGTTTCCGTTCTTTTAATGGTCATATTATCTATTTGTATGTGGCCAGAGTTTTTAGCCATTCCTTCTCTTGAAATTACCATATATTCTGTCTTATCTTGGTTGATAACCAGGCCCATCTGTTGGGCTTTTTCCTTTAAGTGAGTCAATATTTCCAATGTCTTTTGTTCATTTTCCCCTATAATATCTATATCATCTGCATAACCAAGCAGCTAGGATGTTCCTCCAATATCACATTCCTCCTTTACCGTCCTTACAACTTTCTCTAGAGCCAGATTGAAGAGTAGCGGCGATAGTGCATCACCCTGTTTCAAGCCAGATGTTATTTTGAAAGGGTCTGATTTCCTGCTTTTATATGTTACTATATTATAAGTATCTTCCATGCATAGTCTGGTCATGTTGATTAACTTCCTTGGTATTCCAAATTCCCGCATAGCATTCCATAGACTATTCCTATGGACACTATCATAAGCCTTTTTAAAATCCACAAAAATGTTATGGAGATCTCTTCTATATTCCCAATTTTTCTCGGCTATTTGTCGTAAGATAAATATCTGATCTATTGTTGTTCTATTTTGTCTAAAACCCGCCTGGTAGACACCTAATATGTATTCTGAATGTAACTGATTCAGTGTAGAATATTTTAATTGTATTTGTTGTTAACTAATTCAATGCTGAATGTTTAATTGTATTTGTTGTTATCTGATTCAGTGCCGAATGTTTTAATTGTATTTGTTGTTAACTGGTTCAATGCCGAATGATACCGACCGCCTTTAGTCCCCACGAATCAAGTATAGAAGTCCTTAGACAAGGTCCAGGAAAACATAAAGCATGTATAGCGCAAGAAATCCTCATCAATTTGAACAAAAGAGGGGACAGCAGATTGCAAACAATAGCAACATCAGGGCTGTTGAAATCAGTGTAGGAAACACGCGCACGAAGCTAATAAAGAAGTTAGGAAGCGGGACAACAGTGCTTACACGACAATATTTAGATGGTGTTGCAGTAGAGGACGAAGAAGATGAAGCCAAAGGAAACCTCAGAGACCTTTCAGAACCACCAGAAAATCCACTCGTTCATTCAGTAGCATGCCCCTTTGCAGAACCTCTCTCCCATAACAATCTTTTGGAAAACTTTTCGGTTATAAGCAAAATGTCCCGCGTCCGATACACCCATCTGGAGATCATCTGCCACATCCTGCGTCCAACTTCTCTTCGACCTTCCTCTTCCTCTCTTCCCGGGTATACAACACTCCATGACTGTTCTCTCCAAACTTTCATTACGTTTCAAGTGACCAAAATATTTCCATAGTCTTTGTTTTATCGTCTTTAAGTAACCAACCTTCTTCAGTTAGTAATTAAATATTATAAAATGGGTGCATTTACTAGAAGTAGTAATGGGAAAGTTAACATTAATATTATGTTCCGAACAAAAACACATGGGTTGAATCACCTGAGGAATTTCTGAATAGACCAGGCCTTAACTACCCTTTATATAACCAACCAGCATAAGCGAAGCTGACAGCAGACTTGAGAGAATACATCATGACGCTGCCAAATAAATGGTATCGGCAGAAAGAAGAAAAAGAAAGAGGACGAAGATGAGGAGGAGAGGTGGTGAAGAAGAAGAAGGCGAAGCAGAGGAGGAGGAGGAGGAGGAGGAGGAGGAGGAGGAGGAGGAGGAGGAGGAGGAGGAGAGAACAAAGAGGAGAGGAAGAATAAGGGGGAGAAGAACAAGAAAGGAGAACACAGAGGAGGAGAACAAGGAGGAGGAGAATAATCAGGAGGCAAAGGGGGAGGTTGAGGAGGAAAATAAGAAAAAGTGAATCAATGTTAAATATAGACTGATGGCATGGGAAACTCTTCCAATAAGGAAAAAAAAAAACATAAAGAGTTCACGCATTCATCCGTGGGTTTTGCCGGAAGAAACGGTTAGCAGGAACGATGTGAAGACGCCACAAGTGGATAATCTAGTTCTTTGACACTCCTATAGTTCTTGAGATTAGGTCATCGAACAGCCCACTCCTGTAGTTCTTGAGATTAGGTCATCGAACAGCCCAGTCTCCAGGGGTAGGTAATCAATACCAGCTCACGATCCGGCGACTGATTACCCGCCATCCGATGACGGGTTCCCTCCCCTGTCTTGTTCCTGTATCTTATTCTTTCCATCCTGTCTTGTGCCTGGCCTGGACTATCATGTCTCTTCGTGGTTGTTTTTTTTTTTTCAAATTGTAAAATGGAGTCTTGGTTTTATGAATCGACAACTTTACCACTCCGGATAAATTCATAAGTCCTTCGTCTTCCTCAGCAAATATACGGTGTAGATGTCGAATGTTACAGTAACACACTAGTTATAAACACGTTGGATTTGTTTTTGAGAATATCCCTCCTGTCTGAAAGTACACTTGCATCCAGACTCAGGCATCTTTAGATCTGCTGATTCAGCTGTTAATGCTGTCTTCAACTAGCAGTCGTTGACAATGGGTCTTCACAATATGTCTCTCGTCCATTGTGAGTGTTCCTTCTTCTTCTTCTGCTTCGTTTCTTTTTCGAGGGAAATGCTTCACACCTCACAGGTCAGCGTGTCACACCTCACAGGTCAGCGTGTCACATCTCACAGGTCACCGTGTCCGACTTCAGCACACATTTTGTCATGTTTGCCTCCACTAGACAGTTTGATCCCAGGTGACAGACTCTACCTACCCCGTGATGAGTGTTCCAGCTACTGCTGCTCTTGTCGCCAACAGATATGCCAGCTCATTGCCTCCTACTTCAGCACTGCCCTCTCAGCACATGGCTGTAAGACTTTAGCACCGCCCTCCCATCACATGGCTGTAAGACTTTAGCTCCGCCCTCCTGGCACATGACTGTAAGACTTTAGCTCCGCCTTCCTGGCACATCGCTGTAAGACTTTAGCACCGCCCTCCCATCACATGGCTGTAAGACTTTAGCTCCGCCCTCCTGGCACATGGCTGTAAGACTTTAGCTCCGCCCTCCCGGCACATCGCTGTAAGACTTTAGCACCGCCCTCCCGGCACATCGCTGTAAGACTTTAGCTCCGCCCTCCCGGCACATCGCTGTAAGACTTTAGCACCGCCCTCCCATCACATGGCTGAAAGACTTTAGCACCGCCCTCTCGGCACATGGCTGTAAGAGTTTAGCACCGCCCTCCCGGCACATCGCCGTAAGAGAAATGAACTTTTGCTTAGTACCCATTTTCCGGCTCTGTGGCGAAGGACGCAAATCGTAATCCCGTATGCTGCATTCGAAACACAGTTGGGAGAGATTTGGCAGCAGATCGCTGAGTGCCGATCGTTCAGACAGCAATGGTCAACTACTGAACATACACTTGCAAAGAAATCAAAAAGAGGCAAACAATTTTGGAGTTGGCTGCGAAGTCCTGTAAATGATATGTAACTGAACATTTCTAGTACCCACAAATGTTACATCTGTCCATTACTACAGGAGAATATCGTATTTTATGAAACAAAAACAATCAAATACAGTGGTTCTAGAAAAACAGAATGGAAAGAGAGTTAGTGAAAAACAAAAAAAACAATAAAAAAAAAGAGGCAAGTGAAATATTTCGCCCACGATAAAAGACAACATACTATTCCAAAAACCATTCGGAGAGGAGGGGGGGGGGGGGGTGTTGGTAAGGCGGCAAGCGAGCAAGGGGTAGACAACAATGCAAGTAGTAAGATAACCTAAAGAGATAGACTAGCAGCAATCTGACAGAATTTACAATCTAGGCGATTGACAGACACAGTTGGAGATCCATTGCAGCCAACCGTTACTGTGGAGAGGACACCTAATTGATTGAAAGGAGGATCAAACACTACAATTGCCCTGGTGGATCGAGTACCCGCCAGCCGCTCAAAGTCCGCAGTTATCACAACCATCGTCATTTTCATACTTGAGGTTGTAGCTGTAACGGCTCCATTATGCTCACCAACGACCTTTCCCTTGACCAAACAGATTCTCTTCACGACACACAGAATCGTCGGTGTATACTATTGCCCTCTTGTCTCCTGTGGTATTTCCATCTATCAGCTGCCGGACCTCCAATCCTGCCATCTCATGATACCACTCTCTACACTCTCTGTCCAATCCTGCTATCCCATGATACCACTCTCTACACTCTCTGTCCAATCCTGCCATCCCATGATACCACTCTCTACACTCTCTGTCCAATCCTGCCATCCCATGATACCACTCTCTACACTCTCTGTCCAATCCTGCCATCCCATGATACCACTCTCTACACTCTCTGTCCAATCCTGCCATCCCATGATACCACTCTCTACACTCTCTGTCCAATCCTGCCATCCAATGATACCACTCTCTACACTCTCTGTCCAATTCTGCTATCCCATGATACCACTCTCTACACTCTCTGTCCAATCCTGCTATCCCATGATACCACTCTCTGTCCAATCCTGCCATCCCATGATACCACTCTCTAGAAAATCATGAAAATAATGTTGATCTCCACATAAGACAAACTCTATGGATAGATGGACAATCTATGGAGATATGGACAATCTGTGGAGATATGGACAATCTGTGGAGATATGGACAATCTGGGAAAATAAGGATAATCTATGGAGAGATGGACAGTCTATGAAGATATGGACAATCTCAAATTCACCTCTTTTATTTAAATATATTCAGTTTGACATGTGAAGATGGAAGAAGAACACGAGGAGGTGGAAGAAGAGGAAGAGAAGAGGAGGCAGAAGAAAAAGAAGAAGAAGAGACGGAAGAAGAAGAAGCATTAGAACAGGGGAAAAGGAAAGAATGAGAAGAGGAGGATGAAGAGTAGACGGTGAGTGGGAGGAGGTGCTAGAAGATGAAGGAGAAGGGGAGGAAAAAGAGCAAGAAGAAGCATAAGCTCACTAGTCCCACAATAAAGGTACTATGTATAGTGAGATATATGCGCACTGTGTGTACCCTGGTACTGAATGATTAAAATCGCAATTCTTATTTAAACTTCGATGTTGTTGAAATCTGACACCATTTAAGCATTGAAACGAGACCAGGAGGAGGGTGGGAAAAGAATGAGAGAACAGGAATATTTTTCCACCATTCAAATCAGCCTTGGTGTCTGGGGAATTTTCTAGAAATTTCCAGCGGGTGGAGCTATTGCTTTCCATCTGGTAACATGAAACACGCCAGTATTGTGCTCGCAATGCCAGCCAAATCACATTATCTGTAGAATTTGTTCGGCTACTTTTGGGGCTGTTTTAAAGTGCTAACATCTATTTTGAATAGTTGTGAAAATGTGTTTTAGTTGTACATTTAAATACATGTAATCTTGTGAATAGTTTACAAATAGTGAGAAGACATAAAGAATATAATCTTACTCACTTCTTCTTCTTCTTCTTCTTCTTCTTCTTCTTCTTCTTCTTCTTCTTCTTCTTCTTCTTCTTCTTCTTCTTCTTCTTCTTCTTCTTCTTCTTCTTCTTCTTCTTCTTCTTCTTCTTCTTCTTCTTCTTCTTCGTCTGTGGTGCACGTCAACGTTTGCTACGTGTGGTACATATCCTCTATTGTAGTGAGTAGATGTCCGCTTTCTAGTCCCGCGGCACTTGGGCAAACATCTTCCGACATTGAGGTTTATTTCCTGGATTCTGCCTCCCACATGCAGGTTGCCTCTCCGGGCTGGTGGGCTGGTGGGCTGGTGGGCTCTATCTGCCCACATGCAGGTTGCCTCTCCGGGCTGATGGGCTGCTGGGCTGCTGGGCTGTCTGCCCACATGCAGGTTGCCTCTCCGGGTTGGTGGGCTAGTGAGCTGGTGGGCTGACGGGCTAGCGGGAAGGTGGGCTGGTGGGCTGGCGGGCTGGTGGGCTCTGCCTCCCACATTTTCTATCGGAATTTGTTGCCCTGGCTCTGTGGCGAAGGGATTATGAACGCAATTCGTAATCCCGCATCCATCCATCCATCATGTGCCATGCCGGTAAGCGTGGGCGGTCATGTTCTGCCATCTCACTCGATCACCAGAGTCGTGGATCAGCTCCGTGTTTCTGTCTCGACCATGCCACAAGGCCAAGCCATCCAGGTACTTGCTTCTAGGTCTTCCCCTTGGTCTGTTCCCCTCGATCTTACCAGTTGTCACCAAATTCTCCAATCCATTTCTTCTCATAACATGCCCAAAAAATTTTGACTGTCTACGTCTAATTTCTCTAATCAATTTACGATCTTCATTTGTTTCTTGAAGGACTTGTTCATTGGTCTTTCTGGCTGTCCATGGTATTCTTTGCATTTTCCTCAGAAACCACATCTCTACAGCCATCAGATGTTTTTCAGCCTGACTGCTCATTGTCCACGCTTCACATCCATATAAAAGTACAGGTTCAATGTAGCATCTCAACACTCTTTTTCTCGTTTCAATTGACATCTTTTTATTGGTCAATATGTGTTTCATCTTGCTAAAGGCTACTTTTGCCATGGCGATTCTTGTTCTAATCTCTTCAAGGCATCTCCCATCAGATGTTATTACTGTTCCGAGATAATTGTACCTGCTCACTTGTTGAAGAATATTCCCATTTACTTGTATATTACATTGTGGTATTTCAGTCCTTCCTAGTGACGACCATAATCTGTGTCTTTTTACAATTTAATTCTAACCCTAGTTGTTCACTGTGTGTAACAATCGCATCTACTAAATTTTGCAAGTCCTGTTCATTGTCTGCAATCAAGACTGTATCATCTGCATATCTAATGTTATTGATGCATCGTCCCCCAATGTTGATTCCTTCCATATCTTCAATATTTCTGAAAATACTTTCACTGTACAGGGAAAACAGATCTGGAGACATTACACATCCCTGTCTCACACCCCTTTTAATAGGCTGATATTGGCTTACTTCATTATCAACTCTTATGGCAGCTTGTTGTTTCCAATATATGTTTTTTACAAGTCTAAGATCTTTTCCATCAATTTATAGATCTTCAAGCATCCTTATCATGTTGACATGTCTCACTTTATCAAAAGCCTTTGTGTAGTCAATAAAGCAAAGGTGTAGATCTTTGTTTACTTCTATAGAACGTTCGATTATGTTTCTCAGTATATACACAGCATTTACTGTACCCTTGCCTTCCATAAACCCACATTGTTCTTCTCCTATTTCAGGTTGTATTTCCCTCCTAACTCTTTGCATGATAATTCTTAGCAAAATCTTCGTGATGTGACTCATTATACTAATTGTTCGATGTTGATCACATTCCAAGGCTCCTGATTTCTTTGGGATTGCAATAAATACAGAATTACATAACTCCTGAGGTATATTTCCAGTATCATATATTGTATTAAGCAGACTGGTAACTTTATCTATTCCATATTCTTCTAAAGCATTAATCATTTCTGTTGTGACGCTGTCTGAACCGGGGGTCTTGCCAGATTTCATATGGTTAAGCGCATTCTGAACCTCCATCTTTAAAATTGCTGGTCCTTCATTATTATTTTGGACATCATACTGTTCGTCTCTGTTATCGTCATAAAGGTTTTTCACATAATCTGACCATTCATGTAAGATCTGATCTTTTTCTATTATGACTCTTCCATCTTTTGTCTTTAGGCAGCCTGCTGATGTACGTGTTCTTTGATTAGTAAGCTCCTGAATTCTTTTGTGCATTAGTTTCGCATTGTTACTGTTGTGTTGTTTTTCAATTTCTCTGCAATTTTTCTCAAGCCATACCACGTTCGAAGCACAGCTGCCGGCGATTTTGCAACAGACCGCCTTGCGTTGGTTTTCACTCAAAGGTACGAATGCTGGTCGTTTATAAAGCAAGGGCAAACTACTGAACGTCAACTTGCCTTGAAATTATAAGTAGCGAACAATTGCGTTCAGTTGTTTGTCAATGCTTTCTGGACGACCAGCACTCATATCATTGTATGAAAACCAACACAAGACAGTCAGCTTCCACATCGACCACAGTTGTATTTCGAACGTGGTATGCGGGATTACGAAACGCATTCGTAGCCCCGTGACTCTTCACAGCGAAGGCAGGCTGCAGTTGATCCTCACCCATCATCACGTTGGTTCAGTTTAACAAAGGTTTGCCAGACGTCCAGGTTCTCCGGGACAATCACGGCTTTTTATGGAATAATTCACTGTCCATGGTTAACTCTGCACAACACCAGATGGCGAGATGGATAGCTGAAATTTTAAATCCTGTATGACAGTCCTTCGATCCAAAAATACTCAGAGATACATTCAAATTGGTGGAATTATTGGATAATATGGACATAAATAATAAACACGTGGCATCCATGGATATAGCCTCCCTGTTCACAAACGTTCCATTAGATGAGACAGTAAAAATAATAAGGGAGCGCATTAAAGACAAACAACTAACACTAGGCATACCAACATCTGTTCTGGAGATGCTATTATTATTATGTACCGCCAACATAAAATTCAATTTTCTATTTTTAAAAAGTTATATGGTCAAATTGACGGAGTGGCCGTGGGAAGTCCTCTTGGTCCTATTCTAGCCGACATCTTCTCGGCACATTTAGAAGAAAAGAGATCCTCAGACAAAAACTTGGTCTTCGACCGTCATTATGTGGACAATGAAATAATTATCACCACAGATGAGCTACAAGCAACATCGTTCCAGACCATAATTAACCACACGCATAAAAACATCTCTGTATGGAACACGAACACAACGAAGCGCCAACATAAAATTCAATTTTCTATTTCTTAAAAGTTATATGGTCAAATTGACGGAGTGGCCATGGGAAGTCCTCTTGGTCCTATTCTAGCCGACATCTTCACGGCACATTTAGAAGAAAAGAGATCCTCAGACAAAAACTTGGTCTTCTACCGTCATTATGTGGACAATGAAATAATTATCACCACAGATGAGCTACAAGCAACATCGTTCCAGACCATAATTAACCACACGCATAAAAACATCTCTGTATGGAACACGAACACAACGAAGCGTTGCCGTTCCTAGATATTCCAATGAGACGTAGAGCAGACGGCACAATTCAAAGATCGGTGTACCGCAAAGAGACATGGACTGGCCAATACCTAAATTTTCAGAGCTTCACGCCTGTCCAGTACAAACGGAGTTTAGTACGGACCCTGTTTGACCGTGCGAGGAAAGATATGCACCCAGGACACACTAATAGAGGAATTTTAAACTCCGAAGAATATCTTACATCTGAATAGGTACTCAGCTGGTATTATAAAAAGCCACTGCCAACAGCCGAAACCAAAACCCGATGTAACTTCAGTCCCTAACTCAGTGTATTTATCCAGCTAACCTTTCGAGGGGTTGACGTTATGCAACGTCTACAGCACCGGCTCATTACAGCAGTCGGCTAAACAGTATATGCTGCAACTCCAGTTATTAGGTACAGAACCACACCTGTTACCATCCCAGCAGTAAAAGAATATGTCCCTCTGTACGCCAAATCCAATAGCATTTACCAATTTACATGCAGTTGTCAGTCTACCTACATTGGCAGAACAGAGAGGCAGTTAAGCAACAGGGTCGTAGAGCACATACCCAATTGGAATGACAAGAAACTACACACAGATGATGGGAGCCTGGCCAAGCCGACACACCACAAACCTCCCGCGTCATCGATTGCACGGCACATCTTCTAAACCGGTCACGTGATTATTGGAGACAATGCGTTTCGTGTGTTATTCAACACACAAGACAGTCGATTGTTAAAGTTTGCAGTAGCCATCATCTACATAGGTTAATTTTGTGCAAACAGGATGACATGATAGTCAGTTTAAAATTACCATGGTAGACAATTGAAATTACTGTGCAAACATGTGTATATTTCAGTTTGAAGGATGTATCTAGTTACTTTACGTAGTACGATTTTTGCAGTATGTAACTGGCGAGATGCAACGAAATATGCCAGGCAATAAATCGTGCAATCTATTCTTTGTGTTTTCGTTATTCAAAGTAATTCACTGTCCCGAAAAATCTTTTCAGGACGTCCACATGTCACAACTTGTCCTGTCAAATGAAAGTTTTCATAAATCAAACTATTACTAGACTTTCAGTTGGTAGAGCTGTTTACCCTGTGACAGAGATTAGCAGCATAATTCGCTAAACAAAAGCTGTATTTCAGAAAATAAAACATGTAATATAAATATTCACTATCAATGAATTTCAGAAAACGTGTACTAGAGTGCTATACAACACCAGTTTTGTGGTATGGCAATAAACATGAAAAGTGAATGAACACATTAAGAATATGGAAGCAAGGGAAATGTGATTCCTGATACGAATGTTGCGAATACCTTGGACAGCTAGAATAAATAATAGAGATTGTCTGGAAGCGTCTTATGAAAGTAGAATACTGCGCATATCTTAAATATAAAAGGCAATCTCCGTATTTATGTATGTCCTTTATGCGTTCGCGAACGGCCCATCCGATTGAGATGAAATTTTCTACACGCCTTCCTTTCATTCCAGAGCTGCCTACTGTGATATTTTGTTAGTGTGAAATCGCCTGCTTACTCAGTATTATTTCATTTTTCATTTTTCATTATAATTTCATATATCTCAGGGGACCTAACTCTGTAAAAGTTATTTCAAGGGGCATAACTTTTCTGTATAACTTATAGTCATATGGTGGCATCGTTTTCAAAGATTTATAAACTCTTTGTCCATAGTTATGTACCGGCATATGAGTTATAATAAATAATGATACTTCTTCTTCTTCTTCGTTCATCTGGAGTTTTTTTCCGGATGTGATTGCGTTGTGCCTGTTTACAGCAGAGCTGCGTTCTTGCGCCGTTAGGCCGACACATCCGACTTCTGCGGGCATTTGTTGACCGGGTTAACCTTCCCGGGGGTTTCTTAGGACGTTTGACTCTCACTGTTGTAGTGTTGTCCCCCATCCCAGCTGGTCCATATAGAACAGCCAAAGATCCTGGTCAGCCCTCAAGGGAAGGCAGGGGCAGACCATGGGCATTCCCCGCCATCCAAGGAGGCTTCCATACTTGCAGAGCCGATACATAGCGCTCTGGTACTGGGCTCACCCAAGGAATCGTCACGTCCTGCACATGGCTGCTTAGCCTCACTTCCGTATATTGGGCCTTCCGTTCACCATAGGCTGTTCTTCCGGAAACCAGAAGTATGCAGTCTGCAGATGACATCCACACAGTGAGCTTTCGATTCGGACTTTCCATGTAATGGATTTGCTATCCAAGCAATATTCCATTTCGTGCCACTAGGACACTTTTCCACCTTTTATGAAGTCCACACAGTGGGCTTTTGATTAGGACTTTCCACGTAATGGATTTGCTATCCAAGCAATATTCCATTTCATGCCACTAGGACACTTTTCCACCTTTTATGAAGCCCACACAATGGGCTTTTGATTCGGACTTTCCACGTAATGGATTTGCTATCCAAGCAATATTCCATTTCGTGCCACTAGAACACTTTTCCACCTTTTATGAAGCCCACACAGCAAGCTTTCGATTTGGACTTTCCACATAATGGATTTGCTATCCAAGCAATATTCCATTTCATGCCTCTGGGTCTTCATGCACCTTTAAATGTCAACCTGTATGCAGTTAAAGTAAGCTGCGGTCAACTTGAGCTTGTTGATATCTCCATAGAGCTTGTCCTCAAATGAAGCAGGTGTGGGCCAAAATATCTTTCTCTGTTCTGCATACGTTGGGCAATCCTGCAGCAAATGTTTTGCTGTCATTTTTCCAGTTCTACAATTACATTCATCGGTATCTCCTATCTTTAGTTTATTGAACAAGTGGTATTTCAGCCTGTTATGTCCTGTGCGGAGTCTGAAGATTGCTACTTGTTCTCTTCGGTCGAGTTTGTAATATGCATCATCCTTCTGATGGCCTGGATGCTCTGATTCCCATTTGGTTCTATAAGTGCTTTTTATCAACCTCTTTGCCTCATTATAGGTTATGTCTATGTCAGGCTGTGGTAGTCGTCCGCCCTCTTTTGCCAGTCTGTCAGCCTCTTCGTTTCCAGGTATACTGCAATGTGATGGGATCCACTGTATTACAACTTTTTTGGATTTCTGGCATAGACCATGGAGTGCTGCTCTTAGGTCAGTTAGTTCTGTGCTGTTATTGCTCTTCAGTATTGAGACAGCTGACTTTGCATCTGTGAAGATAGCTATTTGCTTCTCTTTATTTTCCTCCATCAGGAGCATTTCTGCTGCAGTTTTCAAAGCCTCTACCTCCGCTTTGAAGTTACTTGAAAATTTTCCAGTTGCCATTGAATGTGTTTTTTTCACTCCATTTTTTAAATTTAGGAGAATTCCTCCTCCTCCATTCTCTATTGAATTTTTGGCTGATCCATCTGTATATGCATGGGTCCAATTCCTGCTTGGGTAATGTTCTTTTATGTAGTTTAGGGTTATTTCTCTTCTTTCGGTTTCATGCTGAGTGTTCTTTTTCTCAATACCAGGAATGTTTTCTATCATCTCAGGCAGTTGCTGCTGTCTCCAAGCTGGGAACTTGTGTGCATTGTGTATGGGCTTGACTGTTGATATGTTAAGTATAGGATCTGCCCTAATCCTTCGTTTTGCAGTTTCTACAAAGTTGCTACGCTTCAGTCTTCCCTTTCCAAAACCATTAAATCTGTTGTACATAGGGTGGTCTGTCAATCTTCTAAATTTTTCTGCTTGTTGCTGGGCTCTGCTATCTCTTCTATCCTGCATTGGTTGTAAACAAGTGATCTTTTCTAGTTCATTAATAGGCGTTGTCTTCAGGCTTCCAGTTATGATTCGCATTCCTTGGTTTTGGACTCTACTTATTTTGTTAAAGTTTGACTTAGCTGCTGTTGCCCAAGCTGCAATGCCATATTCCAGTACTGGCCTCACCCGTCCAGTATATAACTTCTTGAGAACTTTCTCATCTGCTCCCCACGTTGTACCAGCAAGCTTTTTCATGATTGCCATTCTCTGCCTTGCTCTTGTTCGATTTTTCTCAACCTGTGTCTTCCATGTCAGGCGACGATCAAAGGTGACTCCTAGATAGTTTGGATTTTCTTCATGGCGCAATATTTTTCCATTCAATACCAGCTTAGGTTGCTGAGTTTTATTTGAGAGGGAGAACACTGTGCATGTTGTTTTCTCCTCACTTATCTTCACTAGCCATGATTTTGACCAGTCCTCTAGCGCTAATAAGGCTTGCTGTATTCTGCTGTTAGCTGTACTAATATATTCTTCAGATGTCCATATGGCTAGGTCATCTGCAAAGGAGGATGTGTGTACTCTGGCTGGAAAATTTTCTGTGATGTCATTTATATATGCTAGGAATAATGTTGGTGAAAGAACTCCTCCTTGGGGGACACCTTGCTCCAGCAGCATCATTTTGCTTGTTTGTCCTTGTACTTTTGTCCTGGCAGTTCTGTTCTCAAGGTAGTGGCTGATCCATTTATACATTTTTCCACAAACATGCATGTTTTGCAGTTTTACTTTCAGTCCTTCCTTCCATACTTTATCAAATGCTTTTTCTAAATCTATCCAGACTGCTAGTGTGTGCTTTTTCTCTTGGAAGGCATCCTCTATTTCCTGAGCTATATAGGTTATTTGATCTTCAGTGGATCTGTACTTTCTGAATCCTGCTTGGTGTGGTGTTAAGAGTTTGTTTTCTTCCAGATGCCATGTTAGCCTGCCATTGATAATGCGTTCCATTAATTTTCCTACACAGCTAAGTAGACTGATAGGTCGATAGCCATTTGGTTCTTCCAGGTCTTTTCCTTTCTTTGGGACTGGTATTAGTATAGCTTCCTTCCATGCCTGTGGGACTATTCCTCTCTTCCAGCTGTTATTTAGGACTGCTAGTAGTTTCTTCTTTGCCTTGTTGCCTAGTCCTATTAGCATTTCATTTGTGATTCCATCCTTTCCTGGTGATTTCTTCTTTTTTAGGGTATTCATTGCCTGTTCCATTTCTTCCATTGTTAGATTTGCCATCATATATTCTGCTGCTGTCTCTGTATTTCTATGATGTATCTGTTTGTCTTTGATTGCTTTCTTCTGTTCGGTTGTAATATCAATGTGGTTTGCATTTGCATAGTGTTCCATTAGTGCATTTGCAGCCTTTTTTCCTGTAAGCAAGGCATTTCCTTGTTTAATTGTTATTTGTTTGTTTCTAGGTCTTTCATTGTTCATGGCTTTCACTAGTTTCCATAGTTTGTTTCCATCCCTGTCAAAATTCAGGTTTTCTGTTTTTTCCCTCCAACAATCTCTTGTTGTTTGATTTACTGTTCTTTTATATTTTGCTGAGATGGCTTTGAGAGAGATATTCGCTTCAATTGTTTGTTCTCTCTCTGCTGTCTTCCTGGCATCTTCAACTTTGTCCTCCAAACTTTGTAGTTCTTCAGTCCAGTATGGTTTGTAATTTTTCCTCGCTCCTCTAGGAATGGACTCAGTGGCTGCCTGTATTATCGCTCTGTTTAGACTTTCCACCATTTGCTTTATGTTGCCATATCGTGTATTTATGTTTTCACAATATTTGTCTGTTAGTATGGCAAATCTGTCCCAATCTGCTCGTTTGTAATTCCAGCGGGGCAAGGGCTTTTGCTCCTGTGGAACATACTCCATATTCATTACAAGCTTGATTGGTCTGTGGTCACTACCTGCTAATTGGTCCAGCACATGGCGATCGATTTTGTGGAGGATGTCTCCTGTGCAGAAAGCTAAGTCTGGAGTAGAAGTGGTAAGCCATCTTCTGGAGTAGAAGCTCGGTGTGTCATCCGCTTTGTTGAGTAGATGGAGATTTGAGTCTATTTCCCAGTCCTCCAATTCATCTCCTCTTTTGTCAGTATCTGGGTATCCCCATCTTTCTGAACGGCTATTAAAGTCTCCGACAATAATGCAGTTTGTGTCAGTTATTTTCATGTTTGAGAGTGTAAGGTCCTTATCTGCTGGGCTATACAGATTGTAGATTCTTATTTTCACGTCCTTTATCATTATATCAACACCTATAATTTCTGTTTGGTTGTCAGAGATCACAGATACTTCGCTGCAAGGTATTGTATTTCGTGTAAGTATTAGAACTCCTCCTTTATGTCCTTCGCGGTCGAAACGTGTGGCCTGATATCCTCTGACTGAAAATTTGCGATTGGCATTGAGGTGTGTCTCTTGAATGCATGCCACATCTATTCTATCTTTATGAAGACGCTGTGTCAGGGATTCTTTCTTGTTATAAACTCCTTCGGCATTCCACTGTAGTATGTTGAGTGTCCTTGGTATTTGGTCAATAGCTCTTAACCTACTCCTCTGTGCCTTGACTCCACAGCACAGGGGAAGGTGACCACCAGTAGTCATGGGTGGACCCCCTCGAGGCAGGGGGCCCGGCACTATCACCGCCTGATGGGACTTCACGGGATTAGCACCATAACGATTAATTTTCATCTGTGGCATCATGAAATGATAAAGTTACGTTGCACTTCTTTGTCAAGCTTGTGGCTCAGTACATCCGATTTCGACAAGCACTTTTTCGGGATGCTTTCCCTAGCCTTTGACTGTCCCCAGTCTACCTACAAGGCAGCAGGTCTGTGCGTCACTTCGTCTGGTCCCTCTCCCTTGACCTGTCCGACATGGGTGACCCTACCAGTAGCAGTGCTACCGTCGGCATAGCTCTTGGGGTCATTGGAACGCGCAAGCCCCTCTACCTCGTCAAGGTGGACGCACGGCAGAGGGGAAATAATGATACAATCTGTAAGGCATTTTCAAAGTTTTCATAAAAATAATGCACAATGCATAACATTGTAACTCATCTTTTTTTGCTTAAGAAGTTACTGTAGTCATGCAGGTGATTAGAAAGAGTTTTCATTAAAAATAATGGATGGTGTGTGGAAGGACATTCTTTTAAGTTACTTTTTTTTGTTGTATGAATTTAATGAGACGCTACCCGCCAGGAGCTGGGCGAAGCCACGCCGGGTCAGATAGATAGACAGACCCACCTTTTCGCTGCAGTTGTCTACTCCTCCTTTTCCTTCTTCTGCTGATGCTGCTGCCGCCGCTCCGTTTACTCAAGTTAATTGTTGGGGGAAGATGTAAAGATCTTTCAAGTGCTCTTTCTAATGCTTTTTGTAAGTTGGTCTTCGTTTATCTAAGGTTGTTCTAACTGCAACCAATAAATGATTAGACAGACAGACAGACAGACAGAGAGGGAGGGACGGACAGACAGACAGACAGACAGACAGACAGACAGACAGACAGACAGTCGGGAACGGGACCTTATATGACTACTTATATGAATTAAATGAGATGCTCGCCATCAGGGGATGGGCGAAGCCGGGCCGGATCAGACAGACAGACAGACAGACAGACAGACAGACAGACACACAGTCGGTAACGGGAACGAGAACTTATATGACTACTTATATGAATTAAATGAGATGCTCCCCACCAGGGACTGGGCGAAGCCGGGCCGGGTCAGCTAGTATATATATATAAGAAAGATACAAATGGCTTTCTTTGGTCGTGTTATGAAACGAAAGGCATTTGAAAACACCCAATGAATAAGTCAATGAGAGAAGGGGAAGTGCCAGACCCAAAGCAACGACGCTTGGTGGACTGAACTGGTGGCACGGTCGAGTATCATCAGCAGAGCAACGACGCTTGGTGGACTGAACCTGTGGCACGGAGGAGTATCATCAACAGAGCTGATCAGGAATACTTCGGACAGAGACCTGTGGAGGGACATGCTCGTCTACGCCAGTTGGCAGGCCAGGTAGTGCTGATTATGATGATTAATGACAATATTGATTTGTGTAACAACTTTGATTCGAAGACAAACGTCCCGGCTTTTCATTTACAAGAAACACGTCCCGGCTTCTCAATTTACAAGACAAGCGTCCCGGCTTCTCATATACAGGATCTGGCAGCTCAAATTTAACTG
Organism: Cepaea nemoralis; assembly: GCA_014155875.1. Classification (NCBI taxonomy): domain Eukaryota; kingdom Metazoa; phylum Mollusca; class Gastropoda; order Stylommatophora; family Helicidae; genus Cepaea; species Cepaea nemoralis. The sequence continues at coordinate 64,171 of JACEFZ010015316.1, read as the reverse complement.
ATTCACTGCCGAAGGATAATATATCGCCACAAATGACCTCACATTTTGACAGAAGGACGATATGTCTCCATACTGGGATCATCGAGTTATTTATTTTATTTCGTGATATCTTCAGCAATTTCAATACTCAAGGACCGGAAATCCACATTATTATACTTGTTCATTTGGTTGTCTACCATGCTTGGCCTAAAACGACTTTTTGTTGGCACTGAATCAGTGAACAGATTTTACTACATTATATATATATTGTATTTCTCGATGTAGGTCAGGGGACGCCCTCTCGGTGGCTGTAGGGCAGCGACCTTCAACATCCAAATTCTTTCCTGCTTGTGCAAAATGTTTTCACTTCCGATCAGTCACTTTTACTCCAAAAGTTACATTTTCCTCTCCGGCTCTGTTTCTTGATCCTGAAAAAAAGACTTTTATGGTTAAGGATGATGACAATACCAGATTGAGTCTTTCTCTCTCTCTCTCTCTCTCTCTCTCTCTCTCCCCCCCCCCCCCCCCCCCCCGCAGGCACGCCCATCCCTCACCTAACGATTCTTTCACAGGTAATGACTGAAGTCATTAAAGAGCGTTTGCAGGTCTCGGGGATTTCCCTACCTGCAGTGTTCCACCTTTTCAATGGATATTTGGCGTGCATTGAAAGTAGATCCGGCTCAGGTCACGCGGAGAGAGCACGTGCGAAATCCCTCCACCATGTCGTTAAATGGACAAGTTCTGTATTTCCATTTATATAATAGTGTTTTGCAACCATAGAAACTAATTATACATTCTTTCAGATAGACGTTTATACACTTTTATCTATTTACGTATTTAAAATTCATCTCAGTGGTTCCCAAAATAGGTGGCACCGCGTGGCAATTTAGACAGTTGACTGATCCAGATGAATAAGAGATGATTTAAAGTCTAAGGCCATACTCAGAAAGAAACCAAGATCTGATAAACTAACATTACAAAACGCGATACAGTTTATTACATCTAAACAGTTACAAGTTACGAATTACAACTAAAAATTATCGAAAAGGGAGCATGAATGAAGTAGGTCCACAAAATGGCGCTGGTGCCACAAACAATTGTGGAACTTACCACACACACAGGATGCAGACATTTGTGGAGGAGCGTGATTGTCTGTGCGCTCGACATGGCACATATCGATGACGCTGTCTTCTTCTTCTTCTTCTACTTCTTCTTCTTCTTCTTCTTCTTCTTCTTCTTCTTCTTCGTGATTGTAAGTATATGTGTATGCGAAGGCGTGTATTTGTGTTTTATCATGTGGGTGCATAACTGTGAGAGTTTTTGTAAATGATGTAAGTATGTATGCAGGATTGTATGTAAGTGTTTGTGCATGTGCATGTGCACGTTTGTCTGCCTGCCTGCCTGTCTCATAACATGGTTATATGCATTATTTATGTTTACATCATTCATTTGACATTTTTTTTCCCTATGTGAATGAAACATGCACAGTTGATGAACGAAACATGAGTGATTGGAAGGGGCGAATGTAAGACGCCCTGCGGGCCCAATTTGTCACCCTTTGAAAATAAAGTTCGTTCGTTCGTGTTTCTTCTTCTTCTTTTCATTATCCAACCTCCTCCTCTTCCTCCTCCTCCTCCTCCTCCTCCTCTTCTTCTTCTTCTTCTTCTTCTTCTTCTTCTTCTTCTTCTTCTTCGTCTTCTTCTATCGAGGTGATTGTATCACACCTAGTTTTGCTCCTCAAAGGTCGGTGTTTGACTTCGGCATGTGTGTGTGTGTGCCAAGATATCTTCCCTTAGACAGGTTCCATGTGAGGTCACGGCGCTATCTGCCCGTGGGTTGAATTTCTGTCATAAACATTCCGCCAGGGCAGCGGTTTATGGCCTACACTTGTCGATGTTCAACTGCCGTAGGCTTTTTAAAGTTTACAGTTTGCACACGGGACCTCATGTTTTTCTCCCTGAACAAAGATGTCTAGATATTCCCACTACCCGAGATAGTATTGGGTACCAATGGTTCTTGAAAGAATTTTCACCTCTATGAAGGGATCGAACTCGGACCTTTCTGGGAATGAGGCGAATATTGGGACCTCTCAGCCACGGCCTCCATGATGGATGACTTAGAAGACCCCAGAATACGTTAGCGTTTGTTTTTATAAATTAATCTGTCATGAGCTACAGTCTATATGGTGTGACATTAATTACAGCCGTCTGTTGTCTGAGAGCCAAAAGTGTAATAGAAATAAATGCAATCTGACACGTGACAACAGACACAACCACTGTGGAGGGGGCGGTTGATGTGATGCAGCCGCGTGCCAGATAAAAGCAAAATGTTTATCAATAAATTTGTAAAAACAATAATTAAATTAGTCTATTACATTGTTGTTATTGTTTTAACGTAAATAGGTATTGGTCGCTGAAGATAAAGTGCTGTTAGAAGAAGTGGTAGATATTAATGCAACAGAAAGTCAGAACAAAGGATTTAGTCTGAATAACAAAAGAAATATAAACAAAAGAAACTTGAAATGTTTTGGTAATTTGAAACGTCATGAAAGTTTGGAGAGAACAATAATGGAGTGGTATATACCAGGGTGGAGAGGAAGAGGAAGGCCACAGAGAAGATGGGTGCAGGATGTGGCGGATGATCACAAGATGGATGTATCGGACGAGGGACATCTTGCTTACGACCGAGAAGTTTAGTTTTTGGCAAGGTTGTTATGGAAGCGAGGTTCTGCAAAGGACATGCTACTGAATGAATGACTAAACAGAAAAATAGAAGTTATGGTTATTACAAAGAAACATATTACACCCAAGTGCACATTAAAGTGGATAGAATCAATCTAAAATAAGGCAATGTATGTATGTATTTGGCTATTTTACTATAGTCAGTCCAAAAATGAATGCCGCCATTCACGATCAATTATTTTGAAAACTGTCTGTTGCATCGTAATGAAATTTTGCCTGCCGTCTTATATTTACCCCCACACAAGGAATATGTCTTTGATAGGTCCAAAAGCAACTTAAATCATCGAAAGTGGCGACATTTATGTCGTAATAAGTGTCGTCCCTGGGGTGAGGGGAATCAACACCCACATTCTTTTAACCCCATATCATTATATTGAGGATCTCCTAGATCTCTTCCACAAAACCCCGTCAGTCCTTGGATCACTCTCTCTCTCTCTCTCTCTCTCTCTCTCTCTCTCTCTCTCTCTCTCTCTCTCTCTCTCTCTCTCTCTCTCTCTCTCTCTCTCTCTCCTACTTCTTACCACTGGACCATGCCCCCTCTCATTCTTTTCCAAAACATACTACACAACTCTAGCTTCTATCAAAATGACAAATTAATTTAATAAAGAAAAGTGTCAGGTAAGTGCAAAGTGTGTATGTGTAGAATGTCTGTCGTATAATCTAGTGTGCCTGCAGAATCAGACCGAACAGCTCAGGAGCAAAGTCTGCTTTCCTCACAGTACTGGCCACTCAACAGCACCATAGATTAAGTACAGAAGGACCTCACCACATGATGCGTCTCTACGGCCAGGTGTCGACTTCCTCCAGTAGCTCTTGGATAGTCCGGATGCCTGGTCACCAATAGTGGATATAGTCCAATACTGACCATGAATCTGACACACACATTGTAACTAATATGTCACTAAAGGTTATGTGATCTGATAACCCTTGTACAGTAAAATAAATGTTTATTGTCACTTTTAAAACATAATGTTAGTTGGTAATTTCTCACAGGAATTCACCATTTGATAAAAACACAATTGTTAATTGATCATGTCTCTTTATAACTACTATTGTTCCTGTTACTGGTGGTATTGTAAGTATCTTCACTCTACTATGATGAGAACTACCACTGAGGAATCAATCTTAGATGATCATCGGTTCCCGCTCAGCAGAGGCCAGGTTCTTGCAGACCCTCTGGGTTATGGGCCCAGTGCAAACGCCGCTGAGTAAAAACCGCCTTCAATGATCGAGCCATAATCTTCTTCTATCACTTTTCTGCTAGCCCCTTGGAAAACATAGTGGAACCTGTTGAAGAGAGGACACACCTGGTGAGAGCAACCCAATTCCGACCTTCATTAGGTGAGTGTAGGCCGACGGCCGCACTCAGATATATAACAGAGAACTAAACTCTTTCATAAGGCAGAGGAGCTCATCACATCGGTCTGAGTCATGGTAAGACAAGGAAAGACTAAAGGAAAAGTGCAGAAACCCAGTAGATACCCTACTGGAAGATCTTACCATTTTACATTTCCTTTATTCCCACCCCCCCCCCTCCCCAACCACTTTCAATCTCCCTAAATATCATCCCACTACATTGTTCTTAACTCACTGAGTTAATTGATATCTCACACTAGCTAGTTTAAGCAACGCGATAGCCTACTGTTGCCGAGGCTCCTATAATACGTTCTCACAACGAACATTACTACACTCGATTCCTAAGAATCATCTAATTTGGGTCTATTTAATTAAATACCATATATTTATTCCTATTTCAAATAGAGACTACTAAATCTCACAATGGATAAATGTCCGCCGATGTAAATCAACATAAGATACTGTAGTTTCTCTCCATAATCAAACCAGGAACATCACACTCGTCCTTGTTGCCTCACAACATTAGGTCGACTCCTGCCAACGTTGTTTGTCCAGACTGCTTTAATACTGTGTCTGAATGACGTCACAAATCTGACTAGACACTAGGCGTCGAGAAGCTATTTTTGCTCTCCTTTTTCGACTCGATGTCAACAACTGGCTGGCTGTCCCGCTTTAATCTGGGGAATTGTTTCCGGTACTCCAAAAAGTCTTGCCGGCCTGTGATCTAGAGAAATTTCCCCCCACAACAAAAGATCTTGCCGACTTTCTTCAGGACAGTCTGTCTCCAAGATCAAAGGATGGCGCCCGCCTGTAGACGAATGGCGCGATGGTCTTTCATCGATCGACAATCCAAAAATTTCCACGACAATTTATTTGATGTTTTGGCGAAAATGTAGTGAATTCACGCTAACAAACTAGTCTTACAGTAAAGCACGTCATTTCGAGTAACGACACAGGTACAAGGCGTAACCAGATTCGTATGGAAGTGGGTGCAATAAAAAAGTAGCTTAAAAGTTGACAGGGTCGACTGCATTGCATCGTGTTTTTATCCCATATGGGTCAGTCCCTTTCCGCAGCGCGGAAAGCGTCTCATAAAGCACGAACTCCGTAGCTCTAGCGACAACCCTCGGGAGTCTCCGAAAAAATACACTCGTGAAATGAAGGTGGCGGCCCGGAATCGAACATACAATCTTCGGAGCCCGAGTCAGACGGCTTGACCATTTCACCACGGAGGCGCCCGAGTGGGGTGCAATGGGTAATATTAGTAAAGACAGAGAATTTACTAAGGCATAGGGTAAATAATGTGTAAATTAACAGGAAAGTAGAAGGAATATATTTCTTACTTTATTTTTCATTTTCTTCTTGTTTCTTCAGCTGCTGTTAATAATGTGTACACAAGTATTCATGTACTAGGATACATTTAACTTTTTATATTGAGTTCGTGAAAGCTTCCAAATAGCTGTGCGTTAATGTGCGTATGGAGTGACCAGAAATGATACCGCAATTTAGTCATCATGTGTCCATTTTTAAGGATCTGTTCAGCTGTCTGTGTATTTTATTCTCACGTACACATGGATGATAGACCCGCTTTGAGTCTTCGTGAAAGATTGTCTACTCTGTTGTTTACCGTTCAGAGAAGGAACATGATTACCTGTTTTGCACTATGAAAATAGTTGTCAGCGACTCTGTAGTGGGCTTTATTCTTAACGACCAAGATGTTGGTCCTCCTTTCATTGAAGTTTATAGACTGATTCGTTTGCACGTGTGTTGTCCCCTAATTTGACAACGTGTTTGCTCTCACGTTTCTTGTTATGTCACAATATGTCAATTTCCACCGCAATATTACTCTTCTGTTGATATTCAATACGTTTAGTGTGTGTGTGTGTGTGTGTGTGTGTGTGTGTGTGTGTGTGTGTGTGTGTGTGTGTGTGTGTGTGTGTGTGTGTTATTTTCAATACCAGTTGTTTGTCACCGCTGATGGCTTGCGGAATTGAAAATTCATCACTGTGGAATACAAACTATTTCCATTGAAATTGTGCTGATGCTGTAATGTTTAGGGCCTGCAATTCGTCTGAATAGTTGGAGCAAAATATCCCAGTAAGTGTGCACGTGGATTAAGGTCTGCGATCTGCTCAGGCCTTAATCTGTGTCGGACGATTCCACTAGGTTGATGACTGCTCTCGGTTGCATAAAATTCAATCCATCCTTTCTCCAATAGTCCTCTTCCTCTTTCAACACATGGTCCTCACATTTTTTCCAATAACTCTTATCAATATTTAATAGCGTGGACTGGGTTAGTATCTTGCCGTCAGACAATTTGAATGTAGTATTGGCAGCTGCCACCTGTGCTTTAATATCAGCCCACACAAGGTTTAAATGAGAATGGTATGGTGGAAGTCTCAAGCACCCATGGCCATGCTCTTCTATCAACTTGTCGATTTGATATTTCTTTCTTTTTTACGCCTGTTTTACAAGGGACAACAACTGTCGCTTGAAATATGTTTCTGGAAATGGTATATTTTCCCTTTGGAGCCATATCTTTATTGCTTCTTTTGTGCTCGATGCCGTAGGTATTTTGTCTTCTTGGGCAACAACATTGTGATATGATGCATTGTCCATGATTAGACAAGACGGTCTATCAAGGGATGGAAGTACTGTATTCTCGAGCCAATCTCTAAATACATTACCATTCATCTCATTAGTGTCTGTATCCATTCATCCCTAGTGTCTGTATGCTTTGATACGAACACGAATCCAGCATTCTGTAGTAAGCCATTATGAGTACTGCCAATATAGGCTATGACCAAACGCTGTCCTTTAATAATGGGCACATAACGCTTTATCTTTCCATCCACTGATTGCCATTCCTTTTCACTTGTGTGGCTTGCATTGATCCACGTCTCATCCAAAATCACTATGTCATAATTTTCATTACGCATTTACCTTATTTCACGTAGGTATCTGCTTCTCATGGTTCAATGCAGTTGCTCGCAAAGGATATTTCTACCTCCCTTGTACTTTATAAAAGTGATGCCTAATGTCCTTATAATTTTCCACGAAGTTGTTTTGGAACCTCTATTTATTGTTCTTTCTCAACCAAACCCTAAGTTTTCTTACAGTCACTGTTTCTTTGGCATCCAGCATTCTTATAATGCTGGATAATCCTGGATATAAAATCAAAACTTTTTATAATTTTAAGAGTCTCCGCGGCGAAGTGGTCATTTCTTTTGACTCGGACTCCAAAGGTTGTGGGTTCCATTCCGGGCCGCGTCCTTCGGTTCACGAGTTAAATTTTTCGGAGACTCCTGTGGGTCGTCGCTAGAGCTGCGGAGTTCGTGCTTTATGCGACGCTTTCCGCACTGCGGAAAGAGACCGAGCCAAATGGGATAGAACCCGGTGCAATGAAGTTGACCCTGTCGACTTTTAAGCGACTTTTTAAAAGCAGTTTTATAATAGCTCGCCTTATGACATCCTTGTCAAAGCTGTTTACAATAACATTTCTACCTACCGTTTGGTTATTGCGTGGTGGTTTAATTCCAGATTTTTTCACCCATCGACGAGATGACCGTTTACTCAAACCCAATGCATGCACTGTTCTTTTTTCGGAATTTGCAATAGCATACAAAAGTTTCCTGCGATCAGCTTCTTGACGAAAATATGTGTGTACAACTTCATAGCGATGCTTTGAAGTGTACAAAATTTCACATTCAATCCCATTGAACAATATTCACAATTTCAATGCTAGCGATAAGTGGTAAGATTTAAAAAACAAATAATCAAGCTTCATGAAAGAACCCACATTGACGACACCTCTGAACACTCCCAGTTTAAACAGCGCGGGGTTCTTTCCATAAGGCCAATCCCGTGAACCACGAAGAATATTCAACATTTAACGCTGATTTTCTGGCTGACGGTGTTATACATTTAAAATTATGGACTTAATCTCTGACCCGTAAATAATATACCGCATATAAACAAACATTGAAATCTGCTGTACAATCTCCAGAACAAAAATGTTTTTGTTGGGTGGACATGATGATAAGGTTATAAGCTAAATGTCATCATTTTCCCTCAGTTGGTTACTGAGATATGGATTTTTATATGGAGGCAACCAAATGTAAATGCACTATAACAGCAGATGAAAGATTTATTAAGAAAGTTAAATGAAGAATATCTCAAGCAAAGGCAGAATTTCACAATTTGAAGGATATTTCACCGCAATTTATCCTTCTCAACCGAGGAAAGGAAAAGAGTTCTAACAAGCTTTATTGAGCCAATCCTGGTGTAAGGATGCGGATCGTGGGCAATTAGCAGACAAGTGTGGAATTATGTGAAAACTGTGGAGATGTATTTTACTAGAAGAATGACGGGAATACCGAGATCGGATAGAAAGAGCAATATAGGTAGAAAGGTTACTGGCACCAGATCAGGACAATTCACATCCTTTGGGCGTGTCACGAGAAGAGGCAAGCTGGAATATGTCGTCACAACGGGAACGTTGGAGTGGAAGAGAGGCAGGAGGAGGCCAAGAGAGAAGTTGCTGGATAGTTGGATATCATGGCATGGAAGAACTTTGGGTGTCAGAAATTATTCGAAGCACAAGGGACAGAAGAGTGACTACAGACATACGTGACACGACGATGGCCAAAAGAAGTTACAACATCGTTCGCAAACCGTTGTATTGTTTACACTCATTCATTCATTCATTCATTCATTCATTCATTCATTCAGTAGCATGTCCTTTGCAGAACCTATCTCCCATAACAACCTTCTGGAAAACTTCTCGGTCTTAAGCAAGATGTCCCGCGTCCGATACATCCATCTGGTGATCATCTGTCACATCTAACCCCCATTTTCTCTTTGTTCTTCCTCTTCCTCTCTTCACAGGTATTATTATTGTTCTCTCCAAACTTTCATGACGTTTCAAGCGACCAAAATATTTCAATTGTCTTTGTTTTATCGTCTTTAGTAACCAACCTTCTTCAATATTCAGCTCTTGTCGTATGGATGCATTTGTTCATTTCTGCATCCAAAAAATTCTTAGTACCCGTCTATACCATTTTTATGCAACATCATTTAAGCGCTGTCCAGCTTGTTTTGTAAGTGCCCAGATCTCGCAGCCGTATGTTTGCACTAAGTAAAGTATAATCTCCAGCCGGTTAGTTCCGTCGTCCCCTGGTGATGACGTTTCTCATTCCTTCTTTACAAACCTATATTTAGCGTTGATTCAAGTCCAGACAGTTCAGACAGCAACTACTTCCTTGTCGCTAATTCTGTTTAATTATATTGACGTCATTACGAAGCCAGTTAGTTACCTTGCACTGTTACATGGAGCCTGTGTGCGTGTGTGTGTGTGTGTGTGTGTGTGTGTGTGTGTGTGTGTGTGTGTGTGTGTGTGTGTGTGTGTGTGTGAGTGAGTGAGTGTGTTTTGTGTGTGTGTGTGTGTGTGTGTTAGTGTGCACATTCGGTGCCTACAGGCAAGAGGGTCGACTTGATTGCACCGGGTTTTATCCCCTAGGGCTCAGATTCTTTCCACCGGACAGTCTGCCGAACGCATTGCACAGAGCACGACCTCCGTAGCTCCAGCATCGACCGCCAGGAGTCTCCGAGAGAACTGCACGCGTACACCGAATACCGGTGTTCGGATACGAACTCGCAACCTTCGGAGTGGGAGGGAGGAAGAGGAATCACCTGGCCATGGAGTGACCCTTCTTCTTACTTGACAGAAGTTCTTTGACGGACAGACCAGGTGGAAACCACTGTCTCAGCTTCTCTGACTTCTCTCTCTCTCTCTCTCTCTCTCTCTCTCTCTCTCTCTCTCTCTCTCTCTCTCTCTCTCTCTCTCTCTCTCTCTCTCTTTCTCTCTCTCTCTCGCTCTCTCTCTCTCTCTCTCTCTCTCTCTCTCTCTCTCTCTGGGGGTTGGCTCGGGATCTGTGAGTGGGCTTGGGGAGATGGGAGATTATGTGGGTGGGTGAGAATTTGTGAGTGGGTAGGTGCGGGATATGTGAGTTGGCGGAGAGATGTGTGTTTGCGTGGGGGATCTGTGGCTGAGGAATGTGTGTTTGGCTGGGTGGTTGGAGGTGTGTGGGTGGAGGAGGATATGTGGGTGGGTGATTGTTGGTGGGTAATGGGACGGGTAGAGGATATGTGAGTGGGTGGGGAAATGTGTGTAGGTGGGTGGATGTGAGTGTGTGGGGGATGTGTGGGTTTGGGAATGTGTGTGTGCTTGGGGTGTAGGTGGATGGGAGATGTGTGTGGGTGGGAGGTGTGTGTGGGTGGGGAGATGTGTAGGTGTAGGGATGTGGTGGATGGGTGGGGGATGTATGTGTGTCTGGGTTGTGTGTATGGTTGGGTGGGGAGTTGGAGTGAATGGGGGATGTGTGGGTGGGTGGCGGATGTGTCTCATAACATAGTAATATGCATTGTTTATGTTTACAAAATTCATTTGACAATGTTTTTTCCTATACACTATTGATGAAAGAAAGATGAGTGATTGGAAGAGCCGAATGTAAGACAGGCCTGCGTTCCCAGTTTGTTACCCTTAAAATAAAGTCTGTTCGTTCGTTCGTTCATTCTCTCTCTCCCTCTCTCTCTCTCTCGCTCTCTCCCTCTCTCTCGCTCTCTCCCTCTCCCTCTCCAGGACACCAGTATATATAAGTATCTGCTGCAACTCACCTGAAACTCGACATCGCCGTTGTTCTTCTTGATCTCAGCAGATTTAGCACTTTTCTCGAGTCTCAATATGTCCGATCTCAGCAGATTCAGCACCTTTCTTGTGGCTCAATACGTCCGATCTCGGCAGATTTAGCACCTTTCTTGTGACTCAATACATCCGATCTTGGCAGATTTAGCATCTTTGTTGTGACTCAACACGTCCGATCTTGGCAGATTTAGCACCTTTCTTGTGGCTCAATACGTCCGATCTCGGCAGATTTAGCACCTTTCTTGTGACTCAATACATCCGATCTTGGCAGATTTAGCATCTTTCTTGTGGCTCAATACGTCTGATCTTGGCAGATTTAGCACCTTTATTGTGGCTCAATACGTCCGATCTCAGCAGATTTAGAACCTTTCTTGTGGCTCAATACGTCGATCTCGCGCAGATTTAACACCTTTCTTGTGGCTCAATACGTCCGATGTCGGCAGATTTAACACCTTTCTTGTGGCTCAATACGTCCGATGTCGGCAGATTTAACACCTTTCTTGTGGCTCAATACGTCCGATGTCGGCAGATTTAACACCTTTCCCGTAGCCCAATACGTCCGATCTCGATAAACATGTTTTCTTTCCCTCGCCTTTGACTGTCGCCAGTCAAGCTGCAAGGCGGCGGGTTTAAACCTCACGTCGCCCCGGGAAGAATAACCCGGTCAACAAATGCCGCAGAAGTCGGATGTGTCGGCCTAACGGCGCAAGAACGCAGCTCTGCTGTAAACAGGCACAACGCAGTCACATCCGGAAAAAAAGAAACTCCGGATGAACGCAGAAGAAGAAGCCTCACGTCGTCTAGTCCCTACCCATTAATATCTCAGACCTGAGAGAGACTACCAATAGATAGAGACTGGTGACCTCCCTCTTGGGGACACAAACGCCACTCTTCCACTCCAAGGTAGAGACGCAATAGAGAAGTGGTACAACGTATTGATGTTTTCTGATTTACTTTTTGTGGGTGGCTAGCATTCACACACACATACACACACACACACACACACACACACACACACACACATACATACACACACACATACATACATACACACACACAGGTTCCAAATGTTGCTGTATGTAGCCGGGGCGCAGTGTTGGGGTGAGCGCCCAACATTGCTTAAATACCTCAATGGCTCGTGAATACATAACCTATGCAGCAAAAGTCCAACTCCTGGCCTTCACGTGGCGGAACTGTTTCTACTAACAGGAGAAGGGGCGACGGCGAGTTTCTGGCGACGGAAAATAACCAGTGTGCTCTAGATGTGTATACACATACATGCATGTGCAGACACGTGTGTGCGTGTGTACACATCTAAACTCGAGTGAGACCACAGTCTCCTCTAGCAAAGGAAAGGTTCTGAAGACGGAGGCAACCAGCCAGGAGGCACACCACAGAAATCAGGATGCCACGCAATTACGCAAAATGGAATATGTCGACTACTGCTAAAAGTTATGGTGCTCGCCCTGCTTTGGACCCCCAGGCAGGTGCAGTGCCGGGCCCTATGTCTCGAAAGGGTCCAACCCCAACTACTGGAGGTCCTTCTCAGATGTCCTGTGGAGCCAGGGGACATGAGAATAGAACAGCTGGCCATACTAAACAAAGACTTAAAATAATGCACTGGAATGCGGAGGGAGTCAGCAACAAAAAAGTAGAATTAGAAAACATCCTGGACCAAGAAAAAGTAAGCATATGTTGCTTGCAAGAAACTCACCTCAACGAAAATATAGCCTTCAAAATCAGAGGCTACCAGTGTTACCGATCTGACCGAAAGGACAGGCGAAAAGGTGGGATACTTACCCTTGTAAAAAATAACATCACTGCTTCCCAAATCGAAGTCTATATGGAAGGGGCTGAGTATCAGACACTTAAACTTAAAACAGGCTATACAGACCTACATCTGATCAATTACTACTGTCCAAGTGACCGCCCACAGGCACTGGACACACTACCATTAACAGAAAAAATGATTGTGTGTGGCGATTTCAACAGCCACTCGCAGAGTTGGGGCTATGATCACATGGACCAGAGAGGAGAGAGACTGGAAGACTGGCAGGATGAGAATAGATTCATCTTGGTTAACAAGCCGTCCGACCCACATACTTTCTACTCGAGATCATGGCACTCTACAACTACACCTGACCTGGCCTTTCATTCACTAGACCTGGAGTGGAACATTACACGAATTGTTGGGAAACAACTTGGTGGCAGCGACCATCGACCAGTCTTTCTAACTGTAGAAAATGAGCTTGTAAGTGAAAGCAGCACCCTCTCGAGGTGGAACTACAAGAAAGCAGACTGGGCAATGTACAAGAATCGCACCAGCATACTGGTTAGAAACCTGAACACTGAGAAAGACATAAATAAAGTAGTTGAAGAGTTTGGGAAATGCATACTACAGGCAGCGCGAGAAACAGTACCAAGAGGAGCCCGTAAACAATATAAACCCTACTGGAGTAGTGAACTGGAACAGTTGCATAATGATGTGGAAGTATGTAGAAAGCAAGCAGAGGCCACACCCAGCCAAGAGCACCACAATAAATTCCAGCATGCAAAAGCCAAATTTCAAAGGGCCAAGCTGCAGGCTAGACGGAAAAGCTGGCAGGAAAAAAACAGAGTCTCTGAACTTTGAAAGAGACACAAGGAAATTGTGGAAGCTAATAAAACAACTTAACGATGAGGGCACAGGGAGAAACTCAAAAATTGCACTACATAAAGATGGAAACATCTTAACAAGAAAGCAAGCAGCTGACCATTTTGCGGACTCATTCGCACAAGATAACAATATCAAAATTAGTCCAGAGAAACAACAAGAGATTCGAGAGAAACGGCAACATACAGGACAGAAGGAAATAGTACATGAGGTTCTGGAGGCACCCATCACAATCAGCGAACTGGAGCTAGCCATATCAAAACTGAAAATGAGAAAGTCACCAGGAGCTGATGGTATCTCCAATGAAATGATCAGGAACCTAGGAACAGAGGCCAAAGCAAAGCTGTTGCAGATCTTCAATAACAGTTGGACCTTAGGCAGTGTTCCACAAGCCTGGAGAGAAGCAATCATGATACCCCTCCTAAAATCAGGGAAAGATAGTTCCATTGCCTCTAGCTACAGACCAATTAGCCTCACCAGCTGTCTCTGCAAAACACTGGAGCGCATCATCAATCACAGACTGCAGTGGTACATTGAAAGTAAAAACATCCTTGTGCCACAGCAGGCTGGCTTTAGGCAGTGCTACTCTACGGAAGATCAGACAACCTACCTCTCTCAAGAAATTGAGGATGCATTCCAAGAGAAGAAGCTGGTGCTTGCGGCATGGATAGATTTGAAGAAAGCCTTTGACAAAGTCTGGAAAGAAGGTCTGATGAATAAACTAAGAAACTGCAAAGTC
>JACEFZ010015316.1:0-45000 GCA_014155875.1 Cepaea nemoralis | reverse complement strand
TAGTTGGGGGATGTGTGGATGGGTAAGAGATGTGTGGATATATGTGTGTGTGTGGGTGAGGGCTGTGTCTTTGGGATGTGTGTGGGTGTGGTATTGTGTGGGAGGGGAGCTGGGTGTGGATAATGATGTTTGTGTGGGTGGGTGCAGGTGTGGTTGGGTTTGTGGGTGGGTGAAGGATGTGTGTGAGGGTGGGGGATGGGTGGTTAGGATGTGTGAGTGTGGTGGGTAGATAGGAGATGTATGTGTTGATGAGTGGGTAAGGGATGTGTGGGTGTTAGTGGTTGAGGGATAAGTACGTGTGTCTAGGGATGTGTGAGGAGATGAATGTATGGGTTGTGTGTGCGTGGATGGGAGGTGTGTGTTTGTGAATGGGGAATGTGTTGGTGGGTGGGGATGTGTGTGAGGGATGTTTGTATGGGTGGGGAGATTGTGCGTGGGTGGGGATGTGTGTGTATATGGATAGGGGTGTGTGGTTACGGGATGTGTGGCTGGGGGAATGGGTGGATGGAGGATGTGTGGTTGGGTGGTGGATGTGTGATTGGGTAGAGGATGTGTGGGTGGGTGATTGTATATGAGTAAGGGTGTGTGGTTAAGGGATGTTGGTTGGGGGATGGGTGGGTAGAGGATGTGTGGGTGGGTAGAGGATATGTTGGGTGAGTGTGTGCAGGTTAGGAGATGGTGGGGGATGTTTGCAGGTGTGGGCTCGGGATCTGTGAGTGGGCTGGGGGAGATGGGAGATTATGTGGGTGAGTGCGGAATTTGTGTGTGGGTAGGTGCGGAATATGTGAGTTGACGGGGAGATGTGTGTGTGGCTGAGGAATATGTGTTTGGTTGAGTGGTTGGAGGTGTGTGGGTGGAGGAGGATATTGGATGAGTGATTGTTGGTGGGAAATGGGACGGGTAGAGGATATGTGAGTGGGTGGGGAGATGTGTGTAGGTGGGAGATGTGTGGGTTATTGAATGTATGTGTGCTTGGGGTGTGGGTGGATAGGATGTGTGGTGGGTGAGAGGTGTGTGTGGGCGGGGAGATGTGTAGGTGTAGGGATGTGGTGGATGGGTGGGGGAATGTATTGTATGTGTGTGTGGTTGGGTGGGGGAGTTGGAGTGAATGGGGGATGTGTGGGTGGGTGGTGGATGTGTCTCATAACATAGTAATATGCATTGTTTATGTTTACAAAATTCACGTGACAATGTTTTTTTTCCCTTGCACCTGTTGATGAAAGAAAGATGAGTGATTGGAAGGGCCGAATGTAAGACGGGCCTGCGTGCCCAATTTGTTACCCTTTGAAAATAAAGTCTGTTCGTTCGTTCGTTCGTTCGTTCTCTCGCTCTCTTTCTCTGTGTCTCCATATAACACAGACTCTCTGTATCTCCCTATGGCACACACACTTTCTCTGTATTTCTCTGTATCTCCATATAACACAGACTCTCTTATTTCCCTATAACACACACTTCTCTCTCTCTCTCTCTCTCTCTCTCTCTCTCTCTCTCTCTCTCTCTCTCTCTCTCTCTCTCTTCGTATCTCATTGTTATGCACACACACTCTACATCACTTTCATTCTCTGACTCTCTCTCTGACTCTCTCTCTCTCTGACTCTCTCTCTCTCTGACTCTCTCTCTCTCTCTCTCTGACTCTCTCTCTCTAGACTCTCTCCTCATCTCTGACTCTCATCTCTCTTCTCTTCTCTCTCTCTCTCTCTCTCTCTCTCTCTCTCTCTCTCACACACACACACAGACACACACACACACTTTCCTTCCCACTCTCTTTTTCTCTGACTCATTTTTGCTAGCCATCCCTGCTCTCTCTGTCTCTCTCTCTTCCTTTTTCTCTCCCCGCACCCTCTATCTATCTATCTATCTATCTATCTATCTATCTATCTATCTATCTATCTATCTATCTATCTATCTATCTATCTATCTATCTATCTGTCTGTCTGTCTGTCTGTCTGTCTATCTGCCTGTCTGTCTGTATGTGTCTGTCTGTCTATTTATCTTTCTATCTATATATTTGTCTGTCTGCCTACTTGTGTGTCCGACTGTTCACCCGCCCGTCCAAAGACAATCCCCGGCCTCTAAGGAGAGTTGGAACACACAACCAGCGGACCAGCAGGCAAGTCGTCTACCCATTGCGCAACCCTATCCCCCATGCATCAAGTAAAATGAGGACATTAACACATCAACTCAGAGCTAATGCAGATAATACAGGCATCACGTTTCGCGGCCCTAACTTCCCATGTCGTTGCCAATCCTCATCAGTGCCCGCAGATGTCGTTGCGAATCGCCATCTTTCCCTGCAGACGAATCGGTTTTCCCGCTCTCTGGGGGTCTGGGCAGCCGGGGATGACAGCACGTCATCAAGACAGCATCTAACACGGGGCATAACTTTCGGTAAACATGTCTCACCAAATTTGGTCCGTCTATTTTCTGATTGGCGTCAGGTCTTCTTGTGAATTTAGTCGTTCCAGGCGCGGGATTGAGTTTTGACTGAAGATCTTTGGTTACGCGTCTTTGATTTACCAGTAGCTGTACAGATATCGGAATAAGAATACAGAAAGGTAGAGGAGTTTACGTAAGCTGTCATAAATGTCGAGGTGGGTGCCCGATTATGGTCTTCATATTTGTTATTCCCTCTGTCCATCGTTTATATGGTAGGCCTCTTCTTCTGGTTCTATTTAGTCTGTACACCTTTGCTTATTGTTCCACACAGACAAACCTATACACAAAAATACTGGTCTACACACACGAACATGCACACAAAGCTACAGGACCACACAAACAAACGGGCACACAAAGATACTGGTCCACACAAACGGGCATACAAACCTACTGGTCCACACACAAAAGCTTCCACACAAAGCTACTGGTCCACACAGACTGGCATCCACGCACACAGCTAGTGTCAAGACTCAAGGGTCTCGCAGTTGCGACGACCGTCGTATAGCAACGTCTGTGTGTTACCGAGGCCATAGAAACAAATGTATGTCTCTAGCAGGACTCTGCCATTAACCCCAGACTGATTTTCTAGAGGAATTTACGTTCAGTAGTTTTCACTGCTTTCTGAACGAGAAGTAAACGCTGGAGTCCAACTGAGAGGTGTAGTGGATGAACCCTGTACCCCGCCATCAGCGGACAGGATGTGTAAGAGCTCAGCGCCGATATCCTTTCGGCCACGGCGACTGCTACCGGGGCCAAGAGGGAAACCAAGAATGATAACAGTGTAACCGTCCATGCTTGTCGTATGTGTCTTGGCCTGTGACCGGCCACCTCATCCAGTAAACTATCACTGCGAAATCTGGAAACATTTTTAAAAATAAAGAATTCTGAAAGTTGTTCTGGCAAACAGATAGTCTTTTCTGGTCAAGTCATGAGAATAGAGACTTTGGGAAACATCATGACGACTAGAAAGGCCAACAGTGGGATAGGCAGGGGCAGGTTCAGGGGCACGTTCTGTATTTCCATTTATATAATAGTGTTTTGCAATCAGAGAAACTACTTATACATTCCTTTATACAGACGTTTATACACTTTTATCTATTTACGTATTTAAATGCATCTCAGTGGTTCCCAAAATAGATGGCACCGCGAAGCAATTTAGACAGTAGACTGATCCAGGTGAACAAGAGATGATAGCAAGTCTAAGGCCGTCCTCAGAAAGAAACCAAGATCTGATAAACTAACATTACAAAACGCGATACAGTTTATTACATTTAAACCAGTGGTTCTCATCCGGTGGGGAATTCCCCCCAGGGGGGAATTTTAGGGTTTCCAGGAGAGGAATTATGATTATTTCAAGATCGCATTAATACAAGAACCAGTTACTTGATATTGTTTTTCCCTCTAAACTGTACGGTTCTGTACTTCTCGCCCTAATGAAATTCTTTTTATAACTTAAATCACGCAAATCACGTTTTATGTAAGACGTATAGACTTGTTCTAGTATGTGTTATTCAATTAAGCTTCCATGTTTACGTATACTGTGTAGGGGTGGGGGGATTTATGGGGAGGAAATTAGAAAGGGGGGGGGGGGGAGGTTAATGACGTTCTGAACATATGGTAGGGGGGATGTGCCAACAAAATTGAGAACCACTGATCTAAACAGTTACAAGTTACGAATTACAACCTAAAGTTATCGAAAAGGGAACATGAATGAAGTAGGTAACCCTCCCTCCCACCCCGGCTATATATATATCATAACCTCGCGGGTTTCCTCGGCCGTGATTCGTAGTTGCAGTAGAGGATGGAAGGAGAAAATGCTGTAGTGGTCCACAAAATGGCGTTGGCGCCACAGACAATAGTGGAACTTACCACACACACAGGGTGCAGACATTTGTAGAGGAGCGTGATTGCCTGTGCGCTCGACATGGCACATATCAATGACGCTGTCTTCTTCTTCTTCTTCTTCTTCTTCTTCTTCTCTTCTTCTTCTCCTTCTTCTTCTTCGTCTTCTTCTTTCCATGTGATTGTGTCACACCTAGTTTTGCTCCTCAAAGGTCGGTGTTTGACTTCGGCATGTGTGTGTGCCAAGATATCTTCCCTTAGACAGGTTCCATGTGAGGTCACGGCGCTATCTGCCCGTGGGTTGAATTTCTATCATAAACATTCCGGCAGAGAAATGATGCTGGATAGACTGTGGCTGCCGCATGGAGGACTGTCATCAATAGAAGTGATCCAGATCATCGGGGATTACGATCTGTGGAGATGCATCAACGCCTAAGCCAGCTGGCAGGGCACATGATGATGGTGATAATGGGCCTTATTTCTGTCTGGAATCGCCGTCACCTATGGCCACAATATACACCCAGCCCGCCACAGTTCAATCAATCAACATGAATGCTTCTTTCATATTCGGCTCGGTGCTTTTTGTTTCACGGAAGAAAGTCTCCAGAGAGCAGCCTCGTCTTAACGGCCACCCTTATTTCCCGCCCATCTGTCGCTTCCACAGAATGCGTGCTGGAGACATTTTCCAGAATTAAACTTATGAGTCCGTAAATTCGGCTTGAAATGTGTGTGAATGCGGTCCGTTCTCCTGGGACTGGCTTTCCTTATATTGCCTTTGAGTGGTTTTTCCTTGGCTCCGACGTGACGAATGCCACGTTGTTGTTGTTGTTGTTGTTGTTGTTGTTGTTGTTGTTGTTGTTGTTGTTGTTGTTGTTGTTGTAATGATTGGTAATGGCATAGCTCACTCCTATATAGGCCACACACAACAGGTTTTTAAAGGCCAGACGATCGACTTCATTGCACCTGCTGTTACCCCATGTGGCTCGCTGTCTGTCCACAAGCCGACCTGTCGATGGCGTCGCACAAAGCACCAATTGCCTAACTCCAGCGACGACCCCAGGGATCTCCGAGACAACCGCACACTTGAACAGAGTTGAGTTGACTCAAGAAGCGACATGACTGCATCGGTGCATTCCCTTACACGCGCAATCCTCATCTTCAACAGCAGGCGAAAAGTTCCTAATACTACTGGTGACCCGTTGCAATCTGATTCATATGTTCGTCTTGCTTTACCTGTGAATGACGACAGTCGACCAGATCCTCTGATCACCCCTAGCTGCTGCATTCTCTCTAGACCATATTCTGCTGCTTCTTCTTCTTTCGTTCGCTTGAAATATGTCTATAACTGCAATCATGTCCTCTTTTATGAATTTAACTGTCTTTTTTTTAGTTCACTCGCCGGTCCATAGAGTTTATCTTCCACTGTCTCCAGTAGTTGTGGCTGGACCCTTTAGAGGCATAGGGCCCGGCACTGCACCTGCCTGGGGGTCCAAAGCAGGGCGAGCAACCATAACATTTAGCAGTAATCGACATATTTCATGGCGTAATTGCGTGGCATCCTGAATTCTGTGGTGCGCCTCCTGGCTGGTTGCCTCCGTCTTCAGCACCTTTCCTTTGCTAGAGCAGACTGTGGTCTTAGTCCACTTTACATGTGAAAGCATGCACATGCATGTCTGCCATGCATGTACATGCATACACATCTAGAGAGTTCTGATTATTTCTCTGCGCCAGTGACTCGCCGCCGCCCCTTCTCCTGTTAATTAAAACAGCTCCGCCACGAGAAGGCCAGTAGTTGGACTTTTTCTGCAGAGGTGATGAATGCACGAGCCATTAGGGTATTTATGCAATGTTGGGCGCTCACCCCAACCCCGCACCCGGCTACATAACAGCAACATTTGGAACCTCTCTAGGCCATGATAGTCTATCTGTTTTTTTTTTTTTTTTTTTTTTGCATTAATCAGATTCTCCCAGAAGGCCTTTATTACATCACCCCTTAACGATGTGGCACCAGCCAGTCTATCTGCCTGTTCCTTGCCAATCACACCAGCGTCCTAGAGAAAAGATCTAGTGAACGCTTACCTATGAATGGATGCATGCCATTCTGCTCGAAATATGCCAGTCTTCACCTTTGCCGCCATGCTTTGTGAATCAGGTTACATTCACAACATGCGTATACAGTTAGTTCTCCAACCAGTGGAAAGCTGTAGTAATCGCCTACACCTCCATACTCATACTTGAGGTTGTGATGTCATATGCAAGCTCTCATTTACTAAACTCGGCCATTTGCTTTTGCTATGCATCTCCACGCACTGTTCTATTTATTTCCCTCTTAACACAGAGCCATCAGTATAAGATAATCATATCGTCATGTAGCAGCATCTTTTCTTTTTGTCACCATGTACTTCTATCATTTTAATCGCCCGCTTTGACCTCAAGCGTAGTCCGCAGACATCTTACTACTAGTGATTGCTACTACTAATGAATGCATTGGGCTGATGTTGCATGAGAGTTTCCTAGTTACCAGTGTCCTTCGCTATCAGATGAACCCTCTCCGACTTGTGAGGTAATTGTAATGTACGTCTCCAAGTCAAGGACGAGGAGTTAATGTCCAAATACGCCTTAAAATATGTGCACAGGTCCCTTACTTACTTATTATGGCATCACTAGTCATACGTATTGTTGCGAATATATATATATATATATATATATATATATATATATATATATAGTAGGCCTCTTTCATTCCTGGAGGACTATAGAGTTGTGCCGCTGGGGAGGTACCTGACAGAACCGCTGGTATATATATTGTCGCAAAGACAACTTTTCTCAAACATCAGAAAGGGGCAGTCATCATGTTTGGCCACATTATGAGAAGACAAAACCTGGAACATGTTACAACCGCAAAGATATGGGGAAAGAGAGTTACAGGGGGAAAAGCGTGAGGACATTCTTGATAGTCTTGTGCATGGAACAGAATGGAATCAACACATGAATTTATCCATGTCATCAGAGCTAGCAATTTGTGAAGAAACATGATCGCCTACATCAGCTGGCAAGGCACTTGGTGGTTTTGATCTTAGTGGCCTTTTTTTTTTTTTAAGTTAGTTGCATATTCTTTACAGGACGTAGTAGTCAACCCCAGAATGTTTGTGATTTCTAGGTAAGTGTGCGTTCAGTGGTTTGTCATTGCTTTTGAAAAACCGGAACTCATACCTCTGTATGAAAATCAACGCAAAGTGTTCTGCTGTGGCCTTAAAGGCTTCTGCAATTAATAATGCTGTGTGATTGCGACTTCAAGGAATTTCTTGCTGTGTACAGCCCACAACTAAAGCACCACAACTCATCACAGTCATTTCTCTAGAGACATAATCAAGATAACCGATACAGTTCATTAGCAAAGTCCGCAGAAATCTTGGTCTAAATATTCTATTTCCCCAAAAAATAGAAAACTAATATTTTTTGCTTTTCTTTTTCAGTAAGAAAAAAACATATAAATGTCCCATTATCTTGTCTCTCGCTTCTGATGACCTTTCACTTTCATTTACCGGAAGAGTCGGACACAATTAAATACAACGTTTGGCGTAGAACTGTGGAGCTTCCCAGATCGACAGGCCAGACTGGTAGGTTTACGGTACTTGTTGGGAATACAATGTCGTAGATAATCTCGGTGGCTTGCGTGTCTGGGAGGAGACTAGGACAAAATGTCTGTTTTCATTATTCGAACCATACAATATAAATCACTCCTTTACTTGTGTCCTTCTTCTCAGGGGATACAGCTCTACTCAAGGGAATTATCTCTATATTTAATTATTTATAGGTCACCGCCATATCTTTATGTATTTCACGTATATTGTTTTACGTTATTTATAAAATTAAATATAGTTCTTCATCACATCTCTTTATTTTACTTCTGATTCGACTGCCAAGCTGATATATTGTTTTTTATTGTTTTTATTTTATTTTATTTTATTTTTTTTAATATTTCATTCCGAACGCATTTTGCATACAGACAGTCAGTCATTCGGTCAGTCATTCGGTCAGTCATTCAGCCAGTCAGGGGGTTGGTCGGTCGGTCGGTTGGTGATTAGGCAAAAAGTGCTCACGCACTTCTGACGAAATCGTGACCACCTTAACTTCGCCAACTGTCCGATCGCTTCTCGGCCTTTTGGCTAAGATCAAAGTGTAGTTCCTGCACTTGATCTTGCCAGGGGTCGGGATGATCACCAAACAACCGACACACGGGGACGCGGGACCTAGTGGAGCGGCTCTGGCCGCTTTGGGAACCGCGAGCCCTTCTAAATATAATATAATAATTTTTTTTTTAAAGTTGGTTAGTTGATTAGTTAGACGGCTGGCTGGCTGGGTGGGTGGTTGCTGGTTGGTTGGTTTGGTCTTGGTTGGTTTGGTCTTGGTTGATTGGTTGGGTGGGTGGTTGTTTGGGTGGGTGGTTGTTTGATTGGGTAGGTGGGTAGTTGGTTGTTTGATTGGGTGTGTGGTTGGTTGGGTGGGTGGTTGGTTGGGTGGGTGGTTGGTTGTTTCATTGGGTGTGTGGTTGGTTGGGTGGGTGGTTGTTTGACTGGGTGGGTGGTTGGTTGGGTGGGTGGTTGGTTGGGTGGGTAGTTGGTTGTTTGATTGGGTGTGTGGTTGGTTGGGTGGTTGGTTGGTTGGTTGGGTGGGTGGATAGTTGGTTGTTTGATTGGGTGGGTAGTTGGTTGGGTGGTTGGTTGGGTGGGTAGTTGTTTGTTTGATTGGGTGTGTGGTTGGTTGGGTGGGTGGTTGGTTGGGTGGGTAGTTGGTTGTTTGATTGGGTGGGTGGTTGGTTGGGTGGTTGGTTGGTTGGGTGGGTAGTTGGTTGTTTGATTGGGTGTATGGTTGGTTATGTGGGTAGTTGGTTGTTTGATTGGGTGGGTTGGTGGGTGGGTGGTTGGTTGGGTGGGTAGTTGGGTAGTTGGTTGTTTGATTGGGTGTGTGGTTGGTTGGGTGGGTGGTTGGTTGGTTAGTTGGCTGGTAGATTGGCTCGTTGGTTGGCTGGTTGATTGGCTTGTTGGTTGGTTGGCTGGTTGGTTGGTTGGTTGGGTTGGTTGGTTGGTCATTAAGTCACCATCATTCCACATCCACATCGAGTTTATAAGTGCTCAGCTCCTCTCCTCGCTATCTCCCTCAGCGTGTAGCGACTGACGACACCAGTTCTGTGTTGGTGGACTGTTCTTCTTAGGCTCACCTTAAGGCTCTCGTCTATTTTGAGAACGCTGGAATTGATGCCCTTTGGCTTACTTTAAGGCTCTCGTCTAGATTGAGCACGCTGGAATTGATGCACTTGCAGTCCGATCAAAGTTTCAGAATCATGTCAATCCCTTGAGTCATTTACTAGTCCTGCCTCTCCCATGGCGTTCAGGATGTCGGCCGAGTCCATTGCTTGTCCACGTCCTACAACAGTCCATTGTTCGTCAACTCCCTACAACAGCCCAGCCGGCAAGTCTGTCTACTCGCTCGTTACCTCTTACAGCCGCGTGTTAGTGAGTCTTTAACTCGCTCCACAGCCATTGCCTTCACGGCAGGGAGGTAAGACCGCCTCATCAAGAAACTCATCATAAAAACAATCAATGGATCAACTTTCCAGAAGTAGTTTCCCCCCATGGCTCTGCGATGTGACATTTTGAAGGTCAAGAGCAAGGAGAAACAAGTGGCCAGTATCTCCTTCATTTGGCAAGCGACAAGCCCAGGCATCTAGCCCGCACCGGTTCTGCTCATGACAATACCAGCGCAGATCGCTATCATCTTCGCCAATCATAGTCGGCATTAAATACCGACCACACTCATCATCCAGCGAGTTTTGTGTCCTGTGCAGACCTTCTCCACCTTGACAGTCTTTCTCATTATGGCACTATTATAAGCCGGGCATCTTGTCTTTGTTGTGTCATGGGCACATTATTTATCACATCTTTCTAAGTAAACACAAGTATAGGGTGTTGTAAAGTCTCACTACTCTTTGTATGTAGAACAATGGGGTTAGTGGTCTCGAGGTATGGTGTCCGCCTCGAGTGTTGGAGGTCCCGGGTTCAAGCCCTGGTGAGGGCCGGGATTTTTTCACGTGGAATTCTAGTAACAAAATTTCCCCGGAACTCTGGATAGTGAGATCGGGGTAGTATATTGTTACGCACGTAAAAAATCCCCTGGCAGTTGGAAATCGAAAAAGAGTAGCCTAATGACGCTGGGTACAATTATCTCGGAACAGTAATAACATCTGATGGGAGATGCCTTGAAGAGATTAGAACAAGAATCGCCATGGCAAAAGTAGCCTTTAGCAAGATGAAAAACATATTGACCAATAAAAAGATGTCAATTGAAACGAGAAAAAGAGTGTTGAGATGCTACATTGAACCTGTACTTTTATATGGATGTGAAGCGTGGACAATGAGCAGTCAGGCTGAAAAACATCTGATGGCTTTAGAGATGTGGTTTCTGAGGAAAATGCAAAGAATACCATGGACAGCCAGAAAGACCAATGAACAAGTACTTCAAGAAACAAATGAAGATCGTAAATTGATTAGAGAAATTAGACGTAGACAGTCAAAATTTTTTGGGCATGTTATGAGAAGAAATGGATTGGAGAATTTGGTGACAACTGGTAAGATCGAGGGGAGCAGACCAAGGGGAAGAACTAGAAGCAAGTACCTGGATGGCTTGGCCTTGTGGCATGGTCGAGACAGAAACACGGAGCTGATCCACGACTCTGGTGATCGAGTGAGATGGCAGAACATGACCGCCCACGCTTACCGGCATGGCACATGATGGATGGATGGAATGACGCTGGCCAGGAAAAATTTCAAGTTAACAATCTACCCAAAGTATTTCAGGATACTCGTCGGTGCTACGGATTTCGTGCACTCCGGACTCAGGCTTGAGTTAGGAGTAGAACGGAGCACTTATGGGTTACATCGGTGTGTCGTGAAGTTGATCCGTCAACTAAACTAAAACTAAATGGTATATAGAACAAAATTTAATGATGTCATTACAAATGTGCTAAACATTAATTAACTTAGTTACAATAGTTACTGCCATGGTCTAACGCTGTTTTGGGGAAGATCAATCAATCAATCATGTGCCATGCCGGAAAGCGTCGGCGGTCATGACTCGCCATTTCACTAGATCACCAGCGTCGTGGATCAGCTCAGTGTTCCTGTCTCGTCCATGCCATGTGGCCAAGCCATCCAAGTATTTTCCTCTCGGTCTTCCTCTTGGTCTGTTCCCTTCGATCTTGCCAGTTGTCACTAAGTTCTACAATCCATTTCTTCTCATAACATGTCCAAAATAATTTTGACTGTCTGCGTCTAATTTCTCTAATCAATTTACGATTTTCATTTGTCTCCTGTAGTACTTGGTCATTGGTTTTTCTGTCTGTCCATTGTATTCTTTGCATTTTCCTCAGAAACCACATTTCTGCAGCCATCAGATGTTTTTCAACTTGACTGCACATTGTCCAAGTTTCACATCCATACAAAAGAATAGGCTCTATGTATCCGCTCAACACACTTTTTCTCGTTTCAATTGACATCTTTTTATTGGTCAGAATGTTTTTCATCTTGCTAAAGGCTACTTTCGCCATGGCGATTCTTGTTCTAATCTCTTCAAGGCATCTCCCATCAGATGTTATGACTGTTCCGAGATAATTGTACCGATTCACTTGTTGAAGAATATTCCCATTTACTTGTATATTACATTGTGCTACTTCGTTCTTCCTAGTGACGACCATAACTTGTGTCTTCTTACAATTTAATTTCAACCCCAGCTGCTCACTGTGGACAACAACTGCGTCTACTAATTGGGGAAGATGGAAAGTACTAATTAAGTATTCATTATAACAGATGTTGGAAATGTTCACCACGAGCTTCAAGACATGACTGTACACGTCTCTTCATATTGTTAAATACCTTCTGCAACATGTTTGTTGTTATTTCTTGAATGGTAATTCCTTGGCCTAGGGGTTAACGTCTTTCTCCGTAATTCAGTATATTCTCGTGAGTAACGTAACTTGTGCGAGAATCGGTAGCGGTTCTCGCCACGTTGGTAACTTAGGGTTATGTGAGCCGTTCGCTCAGAAAGCAATGGCAAACTACTGAGCGTAATCGTGCCTAGTACATCAACAGCAGCTGACAATGCTGATGTTCACTGCAACGTCCTGTAAGGGATATGAAAAAAAAATTATGATTGCTTCTATCAGGTCCTAAATTGTGTGTACGTTATTTTTGTAAACATTTCCCTTCAAGAAACCCAATAGAATTACTCCAT
This sequence comes from Cepaea nemoralis, assembly GCA_014155875.1. Taxonomy (NCBI): domain Eukaryota; kingdom Metazoa; phylum Mollusca; class Gastropoda; order Stylommatophora; family Helicidae; genus Cepaea; species Cepaea nemoralis. Next base: position 32,433 of record JACEFZ010015316.1, on the reverse strand, counting down.
CCGACGACAGCCATTCGCTTCATAGTTGAGTTGAGTTGAGTTAAGAACCGACATCACTGCACTCAGGACATTCCCATACGTGCTCCGTCCCCTCGTTCAACAGCCAGCGAAGAGTCATACTACTAATCGTTCCCACCGCTATCTGATTAAATGTTCTCCTGGTCTTCCCTCTCAGTTTTGAGATTCTTCCAGAACCCCTGCCGATCCCCCGCAATCTCATTCTTTCCACATATGGGTTCTCAATCTGTTCCTTGCCTTCTCCACCTGGTCCCACAAGCGCACGACCACCTACCCCTTGTCCATAGGCAAGATACCACCAAGAGGTGCATTCCCTGCTAGCCTATCAGCCTGTTCATTCCCCCGTACACCCGCATGGCCAGGGCAAAGTATCCACACAGTTCTCACAATCTGTGACCTCTGGAGCGACGAGAGCCATTCCACACGAAACATTCCTTTCTCCACCTTGCTAAGCATACTCTTTGAATACGTTATGAATACAACGTGTGTCGCTTCATATTACTTCACGATGGACTGTGGAGCACACTTTTTGAATACGTCATCACATGTGTTCTACACATAAAGTGTATTGAGTCTTTACAAACACACTGTATAAAGCCCCTTTTCAAGCCATGAGTAGTATCGAGCAGTGGTTCTCAACCGGTGGGGAATTCCCCCCCCCCCCCCAGGGGGAATTTTAGGGTTTCCAGGGGGAGGGGGATTAAGATTGTGTCAAGATCGCGTTAATACAAGAACCGATTACTTGATATTGTTTTTCCCTTCATACTTTACGGTTCTGTGCGTCTCACCCTTCTAAAATTCATTTTATAAAGTAAGTAGACCCACAAATCACGTTTTATGTGGATGTCTAGACTTGTTTTAGTATGTGCTATTAAATTTAGCTTCCATTATTACGTATACTGTGTAAGGGGTGGGGGAATTTTTAGGTAGGAAACACGAAAGCTGATGACGTTCTGAAAATATGGTGAAGAGGGGCACGGGCCAAATTTTTAGGTAGGAAATACGAAAGGGGGGGATGACGTTCTGAAAATATGGTGAAGGGGGGCACGGACCAAAAAAGGTTGAGAACCACTGGTATAGAGTATATAGTGCCAGTGCTATGTTTTTAGATTAAGCGTCGCTACATTGCTACCTACATGGGTATGTGACTCCACCTTTTGAACGAGAAGTCAATAATATTTCAGCCTAATTGACCGTTGTGGCAGTTGAACCGACTACCTCCCCATCAGCACACCGGAAGTTTAATATCAAGCACTCTTGTTCATACGGCCACGCTGACCTCCATTTATCACATCTTAAACCCATCCACCTGGTCACCGCCCTCTCGTGCTCCACCTCGGTACATTTCCTTCCGTAATGATCTTACCTTGACATTCATGTTTTTGTACATACCCAAAATTTTTATCTTCCTAATTTTTGTTTGTCTTAATATCGAATTCTGAGTTTTTGTTGAGCAGATTCGAAATGCAATGAATTGTTAATATTGTTTTATAACATTTATAATTAAAAGCGGAAATGTACTTTTCTCTTGATTTCTTTGTTTGATTTTTTTTTTTTTTCATTCTCTCGCTTTGAACTTCGGCGTAGTGCACATACATACTACTGTTTCTAGTAGTACTGGATTTATTTTTGCGTGTCGATCAGCTTTTGCTATTACCAGTGTCCCCCGCCATCCCACTCCGACTTCTGAGGTACTTGTAATTTTTTCTTCTTCTTCTGCGTTCATCCGGAGTTTGTTTTTTTTTTTTTTTTTTTTTTTTTTTTTTCGGACGTGATTGCGTTGTGCCTGTTTACAGCAGAGCTGCGTTCTTGCGCCGTTAGACCAACCCATCCGACTTCTGCGGGCATTTGTTGACCGGGTTAACCTTCCCGGGGTACTTGTAATTTCAAGCCTACAAAATGCGATGACGCTGTCACGTGATAGGCCCCTGGCAGGAAACTGCTTCGTAAAAAAAATTATTATTATTATTATCATGATCATGATCATCATCATCATCATCATGATCATCATCATCATCATCATCATCATCATCATCATCATTATCATCATCATCGTCATCATTTTCATCATCATCATCATCATCATCATCATCATTATTATTATTATTATTATTATTATTATTATTATTATTATCATTATTTTTATCTTTATAATTATTATTATTATCATCATTAGCATTATTATTATCATTATTTTTATCACTATTATTATTATTTTTATTATCATCATCATATCATTATTATTATTATCATCACTTTTATCATTATTACTATTATTATTATTAAGTAAAATAAGTCAAGGACCTTCTTTACAGACCTTAAGAGGTACTTCGTATATGTTGCTAGACACAGCTATCGGCACTCTGTGTCTGATGTTGCTAGACATAGCCATCGGCACTTTCTGGCTGGTGTTGCTAGACACAGCTGTGTCTGATGTTGCTAGGCACAACTATCGGCTCTCTGTGGCTGATGTTGCTAGACATAGCCATCGGCACTCTTGTGGGTGATGTTGCTAGACACATCTGTGGCTGATGTTGCTAGACACCGCTACCGTGTGAGTGGGGGTATGTGGGGTGGATGGGTAAGGGTATCTGTGTGGGTGTGGGTGGGAATATTGTGTGGTATCTGGGTGGGGGATATGTGTGTGGTGTGTAAGTGGGGATGTGTTGGTGAGGGATATGTGTGTGTGTGGTATTGTGTATTGTGTGGTATCTGGGTGGGGGATATGTGTGTGGTGTGTAAGTGGGGATGTGTTGGTGAGGGATATATGTGTGTGTGGTGCGTGGGTTGGGAATAGTGCGTGGTAGGGGGTGTATGTGATGTGCGGGTGGAGGATTGTGTGGTGGGGGATTAGGTTAAGGCATGTGTGGGTGGGTGGAAGTTGTATGTGTGGGTGGTGGGGTGTGTGTGAGTGGATTGGGGATGTATGGGTGGTTAGGGAGATGTGTGTGTGGGGGGGGGGGGGGGACATGTCAGTTGGTGGGGATGTGTGTGTATGGTTTGGGGATGTGTGAGTGGATGTGCGATGTGTGAGTTGGTGGGGGGGGGGGGGGTTGTGTGTGTGGGTGGGGAATATGTTGTGGATGAAGATGTGGCTGGGGGATTGGTGGTTTGAGGTGTGGGTGGGGAGAGGATGTGTGGGGTAGGATGTGGATGGGCGTGGGATGTGTGGGTTGGTGGGGGAATGTTTGTGGGTGGCGAGTGTGTTTTGGTTGGGGGATCAGGTGAGGGCAGTGTGTGTGGGTGGGGGATGTGCTGGGGGGGATGGGTCGGTTGGTGGGGTATGTATGTGTCCCTTGGTGTGCGTGTGTGTCGGTAGGTGGGGGTGTTTATGTGTCCCTTGGTGCGCGTGTGTGTGGGTAGGTGGGGGTGTGGGTGGGGTGATGTATGGATAGGTGGGAGATGGGCCTCATAACATGGTAATTAGCCTTGTTTATGTTTACAACATTCATTTCACAATGTTTATTTTTCTTCCTATGTAAATGTATAATGCTCTTGATGAACGAAAGACGAGTGATTGGAAGGGCCGAATGTAAGACGGGCCTGCGCGCCCAATTTGTGACCCTAATAAAGTTGATTTGATTTGATTTGATTTGATTTTATCCTCACTCTGTGGCTGATGTTGCTAGACACATCTGTGGCTGATGTTGCTAGACACCGCTATCCTCACTCTATGGCTGATGTTGCTAGACACCGCTATCCTCACTCTATGGCTGATGTTGCTAGACACCGCTATCCTCACTCTATGGCTGATGTTGCTAGACACCGCTATCCTCACTCTATGGCTGATGTTGCTAGACACCGCTATCCTCACTCTATGGCTGATGTTGCTAGACACCGCTATCCTCACTCTATGGCTGATGTTGCTAGACACCGCTATCGGCACTCTGTGGCTGGTGTTGCTAGACACATCTGTGGCTGATGTTGCTAGACACAGCTGTAGCTGATGTTGCTAGACACATCTGTGGCTGATGTTGCTAGACACCGCTATCCTCACTCTATGGCTGATGTTGCTAGACACAGCTATCGGCACTCTGTGGCTGGTGTTGCTAGACACATCTGTGGCTGATGTTGCTAGACACAGCTGTAGCTGATGTTGCTAGACACATCTATGGCTGATGTTGCTAGACACAGCCTGTGGCTGATGTTGCTAGACACCGCTATCCTCACTCTGTGGCTGATGTTGCTAGACATAGCCATCGGCACTCTGTGGGTGATGTTGCTAGACACATCTGTGGCTGATGTTGCTAGACACCGCTATCCTCACTCTGTGGCTGATGTTGCTAGACATAGCCATCGGCACTCTGTGGGTGATGTTGCTAGACACATCTGTGGCTGATGTTGCTAGACACCGCTATCCTCACTCTGTGGCTGATGTTGCTAGACACCGCTATCCTCACTCTGTGGCTGATGTTGCTAGACACAGCTGTGGCTGATGTTGCTAGACACCGCTATCCTCACTCTGTGGCTGATGTTGCTAGACATAGCCATCGGCACTCTGTGGCTAATGTTGCTAGACACCGATATCCTCACTCTGTGGCTGATGTTGCTAGACACCGCTATCCTCACTCTGTGGCTGATGTTGCTAGACATAGCCATCGGCACTCTGTGGGTGATGTTGCTAGACACATCTGTGGCTGATGTTGCTAGACACCGCTATCCTCACTCTATGGCTGATGTTGCTAGACACAGCCTGTGGCTGATGTTGCTAGACACCGCTATCCTCACTCTGTGGCTGATGTTGCTAGACATAGCCATCGGCACTCTGTGAGTGATGTTGCTAGACACATCTGTGGCTGATGTTGCTAGACACCGCTATCCTCACTCTGTGGCTGATGTTGCTAGGCACAGCTGTGGCTGATGTTGCTAGACACAACTATCTGTCGGCTCTCTGTGGCTAATGTTGCTAGACACATCTGTGGCTGATGTTGCTAGACACCGCTATCCTCACTCTGTGGCTGATGTTGCTAGACACAGCTGTAGCTGATGTTGCTAGACACATCTGTGGCTGATGTTGCTAGACACCGCTATCCTCACTCTATGGCTGATGTTGCTAGACACCGCTATCCTCACTCTATGGCTGATGTTGCTAGACACAGCCTGTGGCTGATGTTGCTAGACATAGCCATCGTCACTCTGTGGCTGGTGTTGCTACTACCACTCCAGCCGCTGTCACTTCCCACGAAATCCCCCGCTATCCATGTTTGCTGGGTCTGCCTGGGATCCAGGTCACTTAAAAGTCCACCTTGGTGAGATTTCGAACCCGTGACCAATGGGTCGACGGGAAAGCCACCACTCTAACGCGGCTCCCATAAGCATAAATAGGAAAAATCCACCACTCTTTCTCGGTCCCTATAAACATAATAATGGGTGAAATACACCACTGTACCACGGCTCCCATAAGCATAAATAGGAGAAAGACACCACTCTATCGTGATTCCTATAATTATAAATAGGAGAAAGACACTACTCTATCGTGGCTCACATAGGCATAAATTTCAGAAAGACACCACTCTATCGTGACTCCCATAATCATAAATAGGAAAAAGACACCACTCTATCGTGGCTCCCATAAGCATAAATTGAAGAAAGACACCACTCTATCGCGGCTCCCATAAACATAAATAGGAGAAAGACACCACTCTATCGTGACTCCCATAATCATAAATAGGAGAAAGACACCACTCTATCGTGGCTCACATAAGCATAAATTGGAGAAAGACACCACTCTATCACGGCTCCTATCAGCATAAATTGGAGAAAGACACCACTCTAGTGCGGCTCCCATAAATAAAAATACGTGAAAGACACCACTCTATCGCGGCTCCGATAAACATAAATTGGAGATTGACACCACTCTATCGCAGCTCCCATAAATAAAAATAGGCGAAAAACGTCACTCTGTCTTAGCTCCCATAAACATACATAGGAGAAAGCCACCACTCTATCGCGGCTCCCATAAATAAATAGAGGAGAAAGACACCACTCTATCGTGGCTCCCATAAACATAAATAGGAGAAAGCCACCACACCATCTCGGCTCCCATAAACATAAATAGGATAAAACCACCACTCTATCGCGGCTCCCATAAACATAAATAGGAGAAAGCCACCACTATATTCCCGGCTCCCTTAAACATTAATAGGAGAAAGACACCACTCTATCGCCGCATCCCATAAACATAAATAGGAGAAAGACACCACTCTACCGGCTCCAATAAACATAAATAGGAAAAAGACACCACTCTATCGAGGCTCACGTAAACATAAATAGGAGAAAGACACCCGGGGTCATAACTCGGGTGGGCCCGAAACCAGAGAGTGTCAAGACGCTAAAAGGCCGAAACACTCTGGGAAGGGGTATACTTCTGACGATCAGAAACCTCTTATCGTCCTTGCTCCACGGCGGTGTTATTATCATCTCTGCATGCATTAATGCAAAGTTTACGTCTAGTACCCGCCTTTGTGGGACAGTACTCTCACGTTTTCAATCTTCACTCTAACTATAACGCAGCCAACTTTATTCTCTTTTAGTCAATTTTCTGCTCCTAACTTTTTCTACAAGGGTAATCTGGCCGGGGTTACGCTCTCGCTGAAGTGGATATTCTTGGGAATAGGCAAGGTGTTCTACCACAACAAGGTACATAAATTAGAGATAAGGCATTCCGGTGCAACCTTTACTGGGGTTCATGTCTACTCCAATCATCATAATCGTCACCCTCTTGATTACAACAACTCTTACACGTTGTCGTCATACTTTTCACATCATAATTATAAGAATTCTTTGATACTGTCGCCACGAGCATCACCATCATGATTACAAGAACCCTTTCTCATTACTGTTGTTATCATCAAAATCATAATTGTAAGAACTATGTCTTATTGCCGTCATTAAAATAAACATCATGATTATAAGAATCAGCTTTATATCTTTAATCACTGTCCTTACCACCGCTATCATCATCATCACAAGAATCATTTGTAACTCTTTCAACATTATCTTTATTGATGATCATACGAACTCGTCTCTTCTGCGCTTTAACATTCGCTCAAGCTGTTGCTATTCGTATGGTTAAGCCAACTTTGTGTAATCAAAGTGGTATGATAGCATAAATTACCGAGACAGACAATTTCTTCTTCTTCTTCTTCTTCTTCTTCTTCTTCTTCTTCTTCTTCTTCTTCTTCTTCTTCTTCTTCTTCTTCGTCTTCTTCTTCTTCTTCTTCTTTTCTTCTTCTTCTTCTTCTTCTTCTTCTTCTTCTTCTTCTTCTTCTTCTTCTTCTTCTTCTTCTTTTTTCTTTCGTTTGTTCATCCATTCGTTCCTTCGTACGTTCGTTTGAAATGTCGCTTTAAAAGTCGCTTAAAAGTCGACAGTCGTTTGAAATGTTTCCATATCTACAATATTGTCGATTGCGTGAATATCTATTTTTTTTTTTTTTTGTTTTTTTTTTTTAGTTCACTCAGTGGTTCATGGAGTTTATCGTCCACTGTTGTTTCTCTAAGCTAGAAGGTTTGCCTAGATATATCGTATTTTGGACAGTCTTGGAGAGTGTGATCTACTGTCTGCGGCGCTAATCTACATGTACGCATGGCTGATTCGACCATTTTGAATTTTGTATACATGTGGTTGCTTAATCAAGTAATTATGTACCCAATTGTTTGTTTCCCCATTATTTAAATTCACTACTGGAAAACATTGCTTCCAATTACTAATCTGTTGTTTTGTTTCCATTCACTTCCCAGGCTACGGCCACAGCACTCCCCAGACGGTCGGAGGAAAGATCTTCTGCATGTTCTACTCCTTATCGGGGATCCCTCTCTGCATCGTCATGTTTCAGAGCGTCGGAGAACGGCTCAACACTTTCGTCACATTTCTTGTTAAAAATATACGCAAATGTTTTAGAATGAAGAGCACGGAAGTTTCGGAAACAAACCTCATCCTCATCACGCTGAATCTGTCCACTCTGGTGCTGACGGCAGGAGCTGCAATTTTCTCATACTTCGAAGGGTGGCCGTATGTGGATGCTTTCTACTACTGCTTCGTTACACTAACCACCATTGGTTTCGGGGACTTCGTGGCGCTGCAGAAGGACGATATGCTGAGTCAGCAGCCTCAATATGTGACGTTTTGTCTTATTTTTATCCTGTTTGGTTTGACGGTTATTTCTGCGGCCATGAATCTTCTCATTCTGCGGTTTCTTACTATGAACACAGCGGACGAGAAGCGGGAAGAAAGAGAGGCAGCCGCCGCCGCTAGAGGCGCTGTTAGATTAGACGGTGACGTCATTACTGCCAACGGAAGTGTCGTCTTGGGCGCCCAGGAAACGCCCGAATACAATGACCTTATATCCGTCTGCTCCTGCTCTTGCTACAACCTCCGCTCCAGAGGCAAGCCCAGATACTCAGTGACCAGGGCGCCGGGGAAAATCTCACACTTACTTCCAATGCAATCAGCCAACACAAAAGAAGACTGCCCTAGCTCGACAGAGGACAACTCCTCGTTCGGTCAGTGGCAGGCTCTGGGCAGGAAGCGAGCGTCCATCTAGATTCCACAACACATGTGTCCACTGATTTGTGGGCCGTATGATGTCATATTGTGACGTATGGTTACGTTTTATTTTCGTGAGAGATTGATCTTACATTACTGCTTCCTACGCGGAGAGTGTGCATGTGTGTACGTATTTGTATGTGGATGTATGTGTGTATGGGTGTGTGGGTGTGTGTGTGTGTGTATGGGTGTGTGTGTGTGTGTGTGTGTGTGTGTGTGTGTGTGTGTGTGTGTGTGTGTGTGTGTGTGTGTGTGTGTGTGTGTGTGTGTGTGTGTGTGTGTGTGTGTGTGTGTGTGTGTGTGTGTGTGTGTTGTGTGTGTGTGTGTGTGTGTGTGTGTGTGTGTGTGTGTGTGTGTGTGTGTGTGTGTGTGTGTGTGTGTGTGTGTGTGTGTGAGAGAGAGATAGAGAGAGAGAGATGAGAGAGAGAGATGTGATGCCAGAGAGAGAGAGAGAGAGAGAGAGAGAGAGAGAGATTCTGAATTAGGCATTATAAGAAATTGTGCTGATATATTTCTATCATGTTTTGTTTTACGACAAGTAATACTTTCGTTCTCTGGAATTAATGTTCATTTTATGAACGTGCATATCTGAAATACTGACCTAACAATGTATATTTGTATAGATGGGTAGACAGACAGCCTGAACGGGCGGGTAGGCAGGCAGGTATGTTGGTTTAGTTTGGTTCTTTGGTTGGTAGGTAGGTAGGTAGGTAGGTAGGTGGGTGGGTGGGTGGATTTATTGCTTTGGTATGTAGGTGAATGGATGTATTGGTGGGTAGGCTGGTAAGTATGTAGGTTGTTATGTCGGCAGGCTGGTCAATCGATATGTGGTTTAGTGCGGCAGGTAGGTAGTTATATAGGTGTAGTGATACAGAGGGAGAGGGAGGAGGGAGAGAGAGAGAGAGAGAGAGAGAGAGAGAGAGAGAGAGAGAGAGAGAGAGAGAGAGAGAGAGAGAGAGAGAGAGAGAGAGAGAGAAGAGAGAGAGAGAGAGAATAATAGATGACAGTTAACCGACAGCATTTGAAGCAGACACTAAAGCAACATTTGCATATATCTATTGAATCATCGTGTGTATAAAACGTAAAACTCTTTTATATATTTTATTCCTCTAAATTGGCATCGTGTGTATAGAATGTAAAACTCTTTCATATATTTTATTCCTCTAATTTAACACCATGCAACAACAAAGCGATACTGCAGAGATTGAGCGCAAGAAAGTGTGGATGAACACTGTGTAAAACAAAGACTGAAGAAACAAGAAACAATGCTGAATCTGAACTCCTGAACTGGTCGATTGCCCACTGTTTGTACATATATGCACGTATATAATAAGACGTAGACAGTCAAAATGTTTTTGGTCACCTTATGAGAAGAAATAAATATTAGAACTTGGTGACAATTGGCAAAATTGAGGGAAAAAGAACAAGGGGAAAAGAAAGTAAAATACCTGATGGCTTGCCACGTGGTATCGCCGAGATAAGAACACAGAGCTGATCTACGACTCTGGTGATCGTGTGAGATGGCGAATCGTGACCGTCCATGGTTATCGGCACGGCACGTGATGATGATAATATGCACTGAAGGAAATCGCTGTCAGTGGATGAAGACATTAACTAGTTGTTTCGGGCAACACGTCAGCGGTATTTTATCTTCTGGTACAGTCATTTGTTTGTCAGCTGTATGTGTGCGTTTGTGTGTGTGTGTGTGTGTCTGTGTGTCTGTGTGTGTGTGTGCGCGCGTTTGTGTGTGTGTGTGTTTGTGCGTTTGTGTGTGTGTGTTTGTATGTGTGCGTCTGTGTCTGTTTGTGCGTTTGTGTGTGTGTGCGCGCTCTTCTTATTCTTCTTCGCCCTCTGTCGAGGGAAGTGTGTCACACCCAGTTATGGACATCCAAGGTCTGTGTGTCCGACTTCGGCACATATGTGTGTCCGGTTTGCTCCACCCCGGGTAACGGGTTCTATCTAACCGTAGGTAGGGTTTCTTTCCTTACAATGTTACCAGGGCAGTAGCCTGAAGGCTGTTCATTTTCTTCTTCTTCTTCTTCTTCGTTCATCCGGAGTTTTTTTTTCGGATGTGATTGCGTTGTGCCTGTTTACATCAGAGCTGCGTTCTTGCGCCGTTAGGCCGACACATCCGACTTCTGCGGGCATTTGTTGACCGGGTTAACCTTCCAGTGGGTTTCTTAGGACGTTTGACTCTCACTGTTGTGGTGTTATCTCCCATCCTAGCTGGCCCATATAGAACAGCCAAAGACATCCTGGTCAGCCCTCAAGGGAAGGCAGGGGCAGACCATGGGCATTCACCGCCATCCAAGGAGGCTTCCATACTTGCAGAGCCAACACACAGCGCTCTGGTACTGGGCTCACCCAAGGAATCGTCACGTCCTGCACATGGCTGCTTAGCCTCACTTCCGTATATTGGGCCTTCCGTTCACCATAGGCTGTTCTTCCGGAAACCAGAAGAATGCAGTGCGCAGATGACATCCACACAGTGAGCTTTCGATTCTGACTTTCCGCACAATGGATTTGCTATCCGAGCAATATTCCATTTCGTGCCACTAGGACACTTTTTCCACCTTTTTTGAAAGCCCACACAGTGAGCTTTTGATTCGGACTTTCCACGTAATGGATCTCCTATCCAGCAATATTCGGCTGTTCATTTTGATTTCCAACTGTCGTGGAATTTTTAAAGTGCGCATCTCGCACACGCAGCCTCCTGTTTTTCGCCCTCATACGATACGAGAGAGCTAACTGTCTGGTATCACTACTCAAGATGTAGGTCAGCATGTCCGAATGGATAAGAAAGCGTTCTTAAACATCCGGTGTGCTGATACCGAGGTATGGGGGTCCAACCAGTGTTGCCATTTTAGTACGTTTCGCGCTAAATTTAGTGCTTTTTCAAGTCAGATAGTGCGAAAATTTTCCTTTTAGCGCGGCCGCGTATATTTAGTGCTTCACAAAATTTCTTTGGTGCATTTTGGTGCTTTTTTGGGGTGGGTAAAAATAACTTTAAAATTCATTTTGGGAACACTAAAAAGCCGAATTTGAACTGAAGCAAGGGAAAAAAACTTAGTACGTCTTAGTACGTTACCGCGCATTATTCAACTAATTTAACTCCCTTTAATACAATTTAGCTGAAAGCGAACGCTATCCCAAAGAAATCAGGAGCCTTGAAATGTGATCAACATCGAACAATTAGTATAATGAGTCACATCACGAAGATTTTGCTAAGAGTTATCATGCAAAGAATTAGGAGGAAAATACAACCTGATATAGGAGAAGAACAATGTGGGTTTGTAGAAGGAAAAGGTACAGTAAATGCTGTATATTTACTGAGAACCGTAATTTAACAATCTATAGAGGTAAGCAAAGATCTACACCTTTGCTTTATTGACTACACAAAGGCTTTCGATAAAGTGAGACATGTCGACATGATAAGGATGCTTAAAGATCTACAAATTGATGGAAAAGACCTTAGACTTATAAAAAACATATATTGGACACAACAAGCTGCCATAAGAGTTGATAATGAAGTAGGCCAATATCAGCCTATCAAGAGAGGTGTGAGACAGGGATGTGTAATGTCTCCAGATCTGTTTTCCCTGTACAGTGAAAATATTTTCAAAATATTGAAGATATGGAAGGAATCAACATTGGGGACGATGCTATCAATAACATTAGATATGCAGATGATACAGTCTTGATTGCAGACAATGAACAGGACCTGCAACATTTAGTAGATGCAGTTGTTACACACAGTGAACAACGAGGGTTAGAATTAAATTGTAAAAATACACAGATTATGGTCGTCACTAGGAAGAACGAAATACCACAATGTAATATACAAGTAAATGGGAATATTCTTCAACAAGTGAATAGGTACAATTATCTCGGAACAGTAATAACATCTGATGGGAGATGCCTTGAAGAGATTAGAACAAGAATCGCCATGTCTAAGGTAGCCTTTAGCAAGATGAAAAACATACTGACCAATAAAAAGATGTCAATTGAAACGAGAAAAAGAGTGTTGAGGTGCTACATAGAACCTGTAATTTTATATGGATGTGAAGCTTGGACAATGAGCAGTCAAGCTGAAAAACATCTGATGGCTGTAGAAATGTGGTTTCTGAGGAAAATGCAAAGAATACCATGGACAGCCAGAAAGACCAATGAACAAGTCCTTCAAGAAACAAATGAAGATCGTAAACTGATTAGAGAAATTAGACGTAGACAGTCACAATTTTTTGGGCATGTTATGAGAAGAAATGGATTGGAGAACTTGGTGACAACTGGCAAGATCGAAGGGAACAGGCCAAGAGGAAGACGTAGAAGCAAATACCTGGATGGCTTGGCCTCGTGGCATGGTCGATACAGAAACACAGAGCTGATCCACGACTCTGGTGATCGAGTGAGATGGCAAAACATGACCGCCCACGCTTACCGGCATGGCACATGATGGATGGATGGAACGCAATCTTGCAGACAAGTCCAAACGTCAATACATTAGCTTGTGCACTAATTCTTTGCTATTTCTGCCGTTTGCATGCTTAGGTTGAAACAAATAACCATCTCCTCCAAGTCGCCATCGTTCATATTCTTCAAATGTGTGTATCTAATCCCGCCGGGCCTGGTGCTATGTCTTTAGTTCTCTTCAGCACAATACTAGTACTGGTACTAATTAGGTGTGTATGTCATTCCCTTCAGCTGGCAGTGTCACAGGCTGCAGCTGCTTGTCTGCCCAGGAACATAGAGTTCATGGTTAGAGAAACATATAACTGGTTTTCTCACTCAAGTCTTCGTCAAGCAAAGTACAGGGAGCTTTTTGCTTCAATAAATGATGGACAACATCCGCTGAAGATTGTTCAATTAAGCCAGACACGATGGATGTCCATTCAATCTGCCATTGTCAGAATATTGCAGCAGTGGTTCGAGCTCAGAACTCATTTTGATGCAGCAAGAGTCAACGGGCGCTGTTATACAGCAGAACTTCTTCATTCTATGTTTAGCGACATGAAAAACTATGTGTATCTCATATTTCTCAAGCATATTCTCGGAGAAGTTCAAAGTGTGAATAAGAAAATCGAAGCAGATATACAGGATCCAACAAAACTACTCAGCTACTTTATAACATTTTGAATGAATACCACCAGTGCTTGTTTTAGCGATTTCCCAAAAAATAGTATTGCAATTTGGTGCTTTTTTGGCTCGAAAGTAGTTCTGATTGGGATTTGGCGGATCTGGAATAAACTTCATTGTAATATGAAGTGATAATAATAAATTATACTGTGCTACCTTGTTACATTTGTAATAAAAACAGTTGGTGCTTTTTTTTTGGTGCTTGCTAAAAATATTTGGTGCTTTTTAGTGCTTTTTTTGGGTTGATTTTTGGTGCTTTTTCATCAAAGGGAGATGGCAACACTGGGTCCAACTCCTATACCGAACAGTTGGACTACAATGTTCATCTATCGTCCTTGACTTGGGCACGTAAATTACAAGCACCTCTGAAGTCGGAGTGGGTTAACCTGATGGCGAGAGACACTGTTAATAGGGTAAGCTAATCCACACGCAAAATTCAGTCCAGCACTACTAGAAGTTGTGTGTATGGACTACGCTTGAGTTCAAAGCAGGCGAGCATAAAAACAAACAAAGAAACAAAGAAAAAGCAAAGCAGCAACTCAAAATATCAGGGGGATGTTTAGTATCATTATATACACATGAACCTTAAATTATTGCAGTTAAGTCACACACAGAGCGTGTGAGACGTAAGATGGTGCATGATGGTGGAAATGACCATGTGTTCACTTGCACCGACTGTGAACGAACATTTACAGCGCGAATTGGCCTTACCAGTCACATGCGCTACCGCCAGAGGTAAAAGTTATTATGCCTTTTTAAAGCACAAACTATCGTCTGTCAAGACGGCAAGGTGCCAATGATATGAACTTTGGAAAAACCTGGTAACCTGTTCTATAGTATGTCCACATTTGTTTGCCGCAATATAAACATCAATATCTCAGTAACCAACTGAGGGGAAATTATGAAATTTAGTATATAACCTTATCATTATGTCCACCCAACAAAAAAATTTGTCTCCTGGAGATTTTACAGCAGATTTCAAAGTTTGTTTATATGCCATATATAATTTACGGGTCTGACATGAAATTCATAATTTTAAATGTATTACAGCTGTAGCCAGACAATCAGGGCTCAATTTTGAATATTGTACGTGTTTTCACTGGGATTGGCCTTTTGCCAACCCCCCGCGATGTTCAAACTAAGACTGTTCAGAGGTGTCTCAAAATGTGGGTTATTTCATGAAACCTAATTAAAATCTTACCACTTATCGCTAACATTGAAATGTGTGAATATTTTTCAATGGGCTTTAATGCAAAATTGTACACTTCAAAGAATCGCTATGAAGTTGTACACATATTTTGTCAAGAAGCTGATCGCAAGAAACTGTTTTATACTATTACAAATTCCGAAAAAGAACAATGCATGCATTGGGCTTGAGTAAACGGATTTATCTATCTATCTATCTATCTATCTATCTATCTATCTATCTATCTATCTATCTATCTATCTATCTATCTATCTGTCTGTCTGTCTGTCTGTCTGTCTGTCTGTCTGTCTGTCTGTCTGTCTGTCTGTCTGTCTGTCTCTGTCTGTCTGTCTGTCTGTCCATCTGTCTGTCTGCTGGCCGGCCCACCCACCGACCGACCGGCCGACCGACCGACCGACCGACCGACCGACTCACCGACCGACCGACATACCCACCCAGTCAGCCAGCCAGCCATCCACCCACCCACCCACCCACCCACCTTTCTACCTACCTACCTACCTACCTACCTACCTTTCTGTCTGTCTGTCTGTCTGTCTGTCTGTACGCGCTATTAAATATTGATAAAAGTTACTGGAAAAAACGTCAGAACCATGTGTTGAAAGAGGAAGAGGACTATTTGAGAAAGGAATGGATTGAATTTTATGCAACCGAGAGCAATCATCAACCTACTGGAATCGTCCGACACAGATTAAGGTCTGAGCAGATAGCAGACCTTAATCTACGTACACACTTACTGGGATATTTTGCTCCAACTATTCAGACGAATTGCAGACCCTAAACATTACAGCATCAGCATCAGCTGAAGAAACAAGAAGGAAATGAAAAATAAGGTAAGAAATATATTCCTTCTACTTTCCTGTTAATTTACAAATTATTTACCCCGTGCCTCTGTAAATTCTCTGTCTTTACTAATATTACACATTGCACCCCTCTCGGGATTCTCCGTGGTGAAGTGGTCAAGCCGTCTGACTCGGGCTCCGAAGGTTGTATGTTCGATTCAGGGCCGCATCCTTCATTTCAGGAGTGCATTTTTTCGGAGACTCCCTAGGGTCGCCGCTGGAGCTACGGAGTTCGTGCTTTGTGCGACGCTTTCCGCGCTGCGGAAAGAAACTGAGCCATATGGGATAAAAACCCGGTGCAATGCAGCCGACCCTGTCGATTTTAAGCTAGATCTTTCATGGCACCCACTCCCATACGAATGCGGATACGCCTTTGTGTGTCATCAGAATTTGCATTACCGTAAATATAACTTTGTTCGCGAGAAATCACTAGTTGTTAAGCAAAACATCAAAGGAATGTCGCCGCTTTCAATGATTTAAGTTGTTTTTGGACCTATCAAAGACATATTCCTTGGGTGGGGGTAAATATAAGACGGCTGGAAAAATTTCATAACGATGCAACAGACGGTTTTCAAAATAATTGATCGTGAATGAAGGCAAACAAATGTGGACATACTATAGGGACGAGTCTTGTACCTTATGAGTCAGTGATCTATGTCACAGCTCCCCGTGAGTCAGTGATCTCTGTCACAGCTCCCCGTGAGTCAGTGATCTCTGTCACAGCTCCCCGTGAGTCAGTGATCTCTGTCACAGCTCCCCGTGAGTCAGTGATCTCTGTCACAGCTTCCCGTGAGTCAGTGATCTCTGTCACAGCTCCCCGTCTCTCTATGTGTGTGTGTGTGTGTGTGTGTACGCGTGTGTGTGTGTGTGTGTGTGTGTGTGTGTGTGTGTGCGTGCTTGTGTGTGTTTGACCTTGAGCGTGTGTGTGTTTTTTTTTTAAATTGTGTTTCGAACAAATCCCATAGGATAATTTGTGTAAATAAAATAGTGATCTTTTTCACGGATTTATTCGCGATTAATTGATTGATTGATCAGCTTCTTCGATTGATCGTTTATTGGTTAATGCTTGCTTGCTTGCTTGTGTTCGTTGGCTTGAGCTCCAACGCGAAGTCCTGTATGTCGGATGAAGGCATCCTGTTGTCCAACATCAGTGTGATGTCATACAGGACTTGAGGTTTGCGTGAGTATCCGTTGTCCCATGTCTGGCTTATTCGTGTGCAGACTGGTGGTTCCTCGCCGTACAGGCAGACACTCTCCGACTTCGGAGGAATCAGCGATCCTACTGATCTTAGCCAGGACCCCGAAGGGACCTGTTGCCCAGGACGCTCGACGAGGACGCGTCAATAGGTCTTGGCCAGTATATAACCCGGCCCTGGTGCCTTTGAAACACCTCTGCGTCCCTATTGGTTAATTGATCGAGTATTTGATTCTACTGATCGTTGATTGGCTGATGGAGAGATTGGTTGCTATGACTGACTCGTTAATTGGTTGATTTATAGATTATGTGCATGGATTTTGTGTTTATTGACTAATTGATACGTTGATTGATTTTACTGATTCATTGATTGTTTAGGTGATAGATTACATGATGTGATTCAAGGACCAACATCTTCGAGCTTGAAACTATCCATTAGTTATGCGATCTCTTTATTTAGATCACTTTACAACGTTGCCAGCTCGGTGCACGAACCTCGTTCAAACTATATTCGTGCAGTATGTAATTATAAGGAAAACATTTTAAAAGTATAACCTGCCTTAAAACAAAACAAAAGAGTTTATAACAGTCACAAGCCATGATTGCAGGCCTTTTCTATTAAACCACACACAAAAACAAAAGCGACCACATTTGCCCCTGTCCCGACCACATCTGCCTTATCCTGCACCAAAACCCCACCCAGCTGTACAGACCCCGCCAATCTGTCTGTCTGCTCGTTTCTCAGCCCACTAGCATGTCCTGGGTGGAAAGGGGAGGAGAGAACCCAACAGATGCTTTCTGTCGTGTGGATATGTGAAGTGCTAGGAACACCACATTTTCTGGGACTGAGTGCACACAAGAAAAGATGGTCTGTTTTTCCGTGGCGAATGTCGAGAGCTGACACCCAACTTTTGTCCGACTCCGCTTAATGCTGCTGTCAGCCGTTACACCAACATGCCACTGGAAACATTTAAATAATTCAACCATACTTTAAAAACAAA
Organism: Cepaea nemoralis; assembly: GCA_014155875.1. Lineage (NCBI taxonomy): Eukaryota > Metazoa > Mollusca > Gastropoda > Stylommatophora > Helicidae > Cepaea > Cepaea nemoralis. The sequence goes on along the minus strand of JACEFZ010015316.1, from coordinate 14,495 downwards.
GTGTTTACAACAGTAGGAAGTAGATAAAGAATAGTGGAGTAAAATCATACACAAATCGGCTGAAAGCAAGGGAAACCACCTTTGTATTTATTCCTTGTAAACCTTGCTTCAGATATAGAGGCAGTCATCATTTCTTGGTCACAGTATGAGAAACCAAAAACTGGATCATGTTGTGACAGCTTGAAATATTTGCATAAAGAGAATGAGAGAAATGAAGACAACGACAGAAAATTCTTGACAGTCTTGTGTCATGGCACGGGAGGGTGTCAGCACACGAAATGACCCATGCCGTGGAAGATATGGAGAAGCCTGATCACCTACGCCAGTAGGCAAGGCACTTCGTTATGACGACTACGTACACCAACCCAGAAAGCACTCTGGTAAGGGTATATCGCGAATCTTGCAGGGACTTCCCGTTGCTTGTGGATCCAGTTCACTTCTGTATGAAAGCCCTCTCACACAGTCACCCCTGCTTCGCCGTCTCTAGGCCATGACGCTCCCGGGCGGACAGAGGAAACGCTTTAAAGACACTCTGAAGTTATCGCTCAAAGCTTTTGGAATTCATCAAGACACATTGAAGACTGCTGCCAAAGACCAGAATTTGTGGCGTATATCATTACGCAAGGGTGTAGTCACTTGCGAAGCAAATGGACAGTTGGAGCTGTGATAAAAAGACTGGGGAAAAAACCCCACCGCAGGAGATCCTCCTCCCGGAGCGTCAAGCATTCTTTGCCGACATTGTCAAAGAATATTTTGAGCCAAAATAGTCCCCTTGCCAGCCATCTTAAAACTCACGGCTCCAAACTTTCAAGCCTCACTGGATGAAATGAGTGGTCATCATCTTTTTTGATGGACAAACACCAGGCCAAGATGACTTATCTTCTCCTGTACACCATAAACATTATACCACAGGGCCTGACCACATCCGCCTTAGCGGGCATCAGTACAACATCCGCCTTAGCGGGCATTAGTACAACATCTGCCTTAGCGGGCATCAGTACAACATCTGCCTTAGCGGGCATCAGTACAACATCTGCCTTAGCGGGCATCAGTACAACATCTGCCTTAGCGGGCATCAGTACAACATCTGCCTTAGCGGGCATCAGTACAACATCTGCCTTAGCGGGCATCAGTACAACATCTGCCTTAGCGGGCATAGTACAACATATGCCTTAGCGGGCATCAGTACAACATCTGCCTTAGCGGGCATCAGTACAACATCTGCCTTAGCGGGCATCAGTACAACATCTGCCTTAGCGGGCATCAGTACAACATCTGCCTTAGCGGGCATCAGTACAACATCTGCCTTAGCGGGCATCAGTACACCTAGCACAGATGGTGCTCCGTCTGTACTCACCTCGCAGACGTTTCTGTTTTTCGCTCAACTGAAAGCGTCATCTTCAAAGATGTATAATGTATCTTCCCTATAATATCTTCACGTTTTGTAGTAATATCAAGCGCAGTACAAATCAAGAATCTTCTTTGGTGTCATCTGAATGATATTTCGTGAAGACAAAAATGTGTGTTGCATAACCTTCACAAAACGTTTGCATTTTATTGCTGTTTTCAATTTCTTGGCAGGTTTACGTTCAGTAGCTTGCCATTGCTTTCTGAACGACAGGCACTCCTGCCAATGTTATTAAAACCAACACAAGGTGGTCTGCTGCCAAATCGCCCGCAGCTGTGTTTCGAACGCGGTATGCGGGATTACGAATTGCGAAAATAACGTCTTCCCCACAGAACCAGGACACTGCGAAGACAAGTCACTGAGAAAAGTGGTATATGTGCAGAGATTCATCATATGTACATAGATTCGCCATATGTACATAGATTCGTCATATGTACATAGATTCATCATATGTACATAGATTCGCCATATGTACATAGATTCATCAGCGTGAAGAGAAAACGATGGGCACATTTGATTAAATTAACTCCAGCAATTTATTGATTATTGTTCATTTTGTGGTAGACACTCATTATTCGGGCATGTCAAGAGAAGGAGAACGCTGGATTATTTCTTCAACAGCGGAAAAGTTCGAGGGGAAGAAAAGCAGGGGGAGACCAAGAGAGAAGATGGCGGCCAGTTGGACGTCTTGGCAAGGTGGAGCATCCGGTTTAGAAATGGTTGACAGAAGGCTGTGGACAGACATGGTCACCAACTAGAGACGGCTTGGAGTATATGACCAAGACACGGGGTTATGAAGAAAGTTGTGACAACTGGCAAGGTCCAGTGTGGTAGCGATAGAAGTCTTCGCACTTTTAAAACAAGATGAGGAAAACCTCACGAATTTAACTGGAACAACTAACCAATGAAGGGAAGTGAGAAATAATAGAACTGCAACACAGGAGGAGGTCGGCAGAGCCGAATAGACAAGAGCACACGCTATTAAACTTCCGGTGTACTGATGCCGAGGGAGCAGGTGTAAGCGCTACACCTGTCAGTTGGACTAAAACGTTGACTTCTCTTCCTTGACTTGGGGACGTAAATTACAAGTATCTCTGAAGTTGGAGTGGGTTAGCTTGATGGCTTGGAATATTGGTAATAGGGAAAGCTAATCCACATGCAAAAATCAGTCCGGTGGGCTAAAAATAGTAGCACGTGTATGGACTACGCTTGAGTTCAAACGCCAGCGTACACCACTATCTATATATATATATAAAACTGGAGGATGGGAAACGTATTACAGAAAACTGGAAGATTGGAAACGTATTACAGAAAAGAAAGCTGCACATCACTTATTAACAAAATTTGCTCAAGATATACAGAAAAACGAAGTACATTACACGGATATGAACAAGAGAAACCGGACAAAAATATAGCAAACCTAGAAATAATGGATACCCCACTCGTAAGCGAGTAATTGGAACTGGCAATAAGCAAGCTGGAACAACAGAAATCTCCCGCGTAAATGGAATATCCAATGAGATGATCAAAAACTTAGGAATATGGCGGCTAAAAACGTCACAAAGAGTTTTAATCAGAGCTGGAAAACTGGTGCTGTGTCATATATTGTAAACAGAGCTGGAAAACGGGTGCTGTGTCATATATTGTAAACAGAGCTGGAAAACTGGTGCTGTATCATATAATGTAAACACAGCTGGAAAACTAGTGCTGTGTCATATATTGTAAACAGAGCTGGAAAACTAGTGCTGTGTCATATATTGTAAACAGAGCTGGAACACTGGTGCTGTTATATATTGTAAACAGAGCTGGAAAACTGGTGCTGTCATATATTGTAAACAGAGCTGGAAAACTGGTGCTGTCATATATTGTAAACGGGGCTGGAAAACGGGTGCTGTCATATATTGTAAACAGAGCTGGAAAACTGGTGCTGTGTCATTTATTGTAAACAGAGCTGGAAAACTGGTGTTGTGTCATATATTGTAAACAGAGCTGGAAAACTGGTGTTGTGTCATATATTGTACACAGAGCTGGAAAACTGGTGGTGTGTCATATATTGTGGTGCTGTGTCATATATTGCAAAGTTGAGTCAAAAACCGACATCACAGTACTCAAGACATTCCCATTCGTGCTACGTATTCATTTTTTTCAACAGCCAGCGAAGAGTACCAATACGAAAGGCACCAGCTGCAGTCTGACTATGTGTCCTCGGAGTACTGAGTGTCAGACAGATCTCCCGGCCAAGCCCTCCACCCCTCCCCGGCCGCTCCACCCCCCCCCCCCCCCCCCACCTCTAGGTCATGATGATTTTATGTTCCTCTTCCCTATACACGTCATCCCAGAGGGACCTGACCACGTCTGCCAGGCATCAATGCACCACCCAGGAAGTGATATGATTAAATTAAAAGGGTCAAATTGTTCTGTAAACCCCCTCATCCTCATGAAGTTCCACAATTGCTGATGTTGAACCCAGTCGAAGACCTTGCTGTAGTCCGCGAAGCAAGAACGAACATCTACATTCTACTGTCCGTATTTCTCAAAGATGGTTCTCATGTTGAAAATGTGGTCCCTGTCTCCTCTGTCAAAACATTGATCTCCCTCCATGAAAGTTTAGAAACATCTGTATCAAACATTGATCTCCCTACATGAAAGTTTAGAAGTATATGTATCAAACACTAACCTCCATGCATGAAAGTTTATAAACATCTGTATCAAACACTAACCTCCATGCATGAAAGTTTATAAACATCTGTATCAAACACTAGCCTCCATGCATAAAAGTTTAGAAACATCTGTATCAATCACTAACCTCCATGCATAAAAGTTTAGAAACATATGTATCAAATACTAACCTCCATGCATGACAGTTTAGAAGTATGTGTATCAAACACTAACATCCCTCCATGAAAGTTTAGAAACATTTGTATCAAACACTGATCTCCCTGCATGAAAGTTTAGAAACATCTGTATCAAACTCTAACCTCCATGCATGAAAGTTTATAAACATCTATATCAAACACTAACCTCCATACATGAAAGTTTAGAAATATCTGTATCAAACATTAATCTCCTTCCATGACAGTTTAGAAATATATGTATCAAACATTAATCTTCCTGCATGAAAGTTAGAAACATCTGTTTCAAACTCTAACCTCCATGCATGAAAGTTTATAAACATCTGTATCAAACACTAACCTCCATTCATGAAAGTTTAGAAATATATGTATCAAACATTAATCTTCCTCCATGAAAGTTTAGAAACATCGGGCCAAACCTTAGTCTCCGGTTTGTAATAGTTAATTGTTATTAATTGTTTAGTATGTGGAATCTGATTGGATAGCATCCACGTGCTCAAACACCACGTGGACACATAAGCTTTGAGTTGCAAGAACAACATACCATTAAAAGAAAAACAGGGATAAACGTATGCTCATAGGGAACATCTATCTACTTCGCATTGCAGTTATTTGAAGTCATAAATGAATTCCTTGGTATTCCTTTAATAAAAAGTTCAGTTGCCATGATGTGTATGAAATTCTTCCAATTATCTACATTGTAAACGCGTCATCATATTTCTTCCAGATATCGACATTGTAAATACATCATCTATTTCTTTCAATGGGATTTGTTTAAAGTAAATTATACATAAATAAACCACAGTGTTTGTTTTCTGTTAATTCAATTTTTTTGAAAGGTAATTCGTGCTGTTTATTGTTTACTGTTTCGCCTCTGGTTTTTTGTTATTGATTTTTCTTACACATATTTTGTTCGCCAGGGAGAAAACACACTTCTCGTGTTTAAATCCTGTTCTCTCATTAATTCACTCATTCTTTCATTTAACTGGCCATGTATTCACTCATTTCTTCATTCATTCATATTATTTCACTAATTCAATCATTCATTCATCCCTTCCCAGTCTTATCTGTTTATTTAATTGTTCGGCCGCTTCTTTCTACATTCATTCATTCATTCATTCATTCGTTTCATTAATTTATTCATTCCATTGTTCAATCATTATTTCGTGCATTCATTCATTTCATTTCAATCCTTCATTAATTCTTTCCATCGTGAATTCATTTATTAATTTGTTCGCTTAGGGGTTTCTTCAATCATTACTTCATTCATTCCTTTTTGTTTCATTCCTTAATTTCTGCCATAGCCATATGGTTAATTCATTGACTCCTTTACTTGTTCGTGAACCCATTCATCCTTTTGTTCTTTTCCTTATATATTCGCTTACTCATTCGTGTATTTCTTCATTAGTTTCTTCCTTTTTTCATTCAATAATTCAATGCTCAAATGGTGCCTTCCATCTTTGTATTTATTAATTTGTTAGTTGGCTCGTTTCTTCAATCTTTCCAATCTTACTCCTTCGTTCATTCCCTAGTAACTTCTTTCCCTCGTTTATTCATTCATTCATTCATTCATTCATTCATTCATTCATTCATTCATTCATTCACCTACCCATGTCCCTAATCATTTTCTCATTTATTCCATGGTTTATTCCTCCGTTCTTTCGTTCATTCATTCTATCGACTCAGGAGTCTCCGTGGCGAAGTGGTCAAGCCGTGTGACTCGGGCTCCAAAGGTTGTGGGTTCGATTCCGTGCCACGTCCTTAGGTTCACGAGTCACATTTTTTGGAGACTCCTATGGGTCGTCGCTAAAGCTACGGAGTTCGTGCTTTGTATGACGCTTTCCGAGCTGCGGAAAGAGACCGAGCCATATGGGATAAAACCTGGTGTAATGAAGTCGACCCTGTCGACTTTTAAGCAACTTATTCAATCGACTACTTGCTATTCATTAATTCTTTATTCGTGTATGCATTCATGTATTAATTTACAACCTTGTCTCTACATGAGGTCCCTTCTACCAGCCTTATGAATATCGGGCACACGGTCATAGACCCGCAATTGTACAGAGCTATCGGCACTCCGAGACTGATGTGGTAAGTACAGAGTGTATTTTTAATGACTGTGTAGTGTTTGAAAATATTGCCGGTCCAAGTTTTGTATTTACCTATTATATTGCATGAACTTTACAGAGGGTGAATACAAAACTTGGACCGGCAACATTTTCAACCACTGCACAGTCATTAAAAATATCATAAGGCTGCCTTTACTTCCCAAGATAGTTCCATGTTGCTGGGTCCACTTGGAGCCCGGGTCCCTGGTTGCTGGGTCCACCTGGAGCGCGTTTCCCTGGGTGCTGGGTCCACCTGGAGCCCAGGTCCCTGGTTGCTGGGTCCACCTGGAGCCCAGGTCCCTGGTTGCTGGGTCCACCTGGAGCCCGGGTCCCTAGTTGCTGGGTTCACCTGGAGCCCGGGTCAAATATTAAAACTCAAATCCGCGTCGATGCGGATGGAACCCACAACGTCTAGCCACAACGTCTAGCCACCACGCTACCGCGGTTCCCACAACGTCTAGCCACCACGCTACCGCGGTTCCCACAACGTCTAGCCACCACGCTACCGCGGTTCCCACAACGTCTAGTCACCACGCTACCGCGGTTCCCACAACGTCTAGCCACAACGTCTAGCCACCACGCTACCGCGGTTCCCACAACGTCTAGCCACCGCGCTACAGCGGTTCCCACAACGTCTAGCCACCACGCTACCGCGGTTCCCACAACGTCTAGCCACCACGCTACCGCGGTTCCCACAACGTCTAGCCACCACGCTACCGCGGCAACCACAACGTCTAGTCACCACGCTACCGCGGCTTCCCTTTTGCCGTTTACTATTTACTTACTATTTAACAGATCCCGTGCCAAACAAACAGGTTTGGACTAAACAAAAATAGGACCGGATCAAACAAACATGGATGGCTTAACATAGGAAGTAGGGGTGTGTCACAGTTAGGCTGAAAGGGTGTTAATATGATAGCAGACATGTTGTGTTATAACCCAATGACAATATTTCTGCGATATATAAGCCCGTGGCATATAGGGGAAGTCACTTAAGACGATTAATCATCCCATGGCATTTTATCAGCTAAGCTCTTGGCATAATTTTTCACTGCCGTTCTGGTTCTCTGGTTTAGTAGCTAGAACAGACAGATTGACAGAAACAACGCGTACAGGGTCCCCGTAGACATCATAGTCTGTCACTGCCGTTCTGGGGCTCTCTTTAGTAGCTAGAACAGATTGACAGAAACAACGCGTACAGAGTCCCTGAAGTAATCATAGTCTGACATTGGAGTGGTGAAAGAAAAAAGTGAAATAGTTTTATGTAATCCATATCAAACCACATCAAACTTCCTTTATAAATTCCAGTGTGAGTGGAGTATGATATATAACTCTGCAATATACACCTGACAGGATTCAGCGAAATATACCAGGCAATAAATCGTGCAAGATATTGTTTGAGGCTTCTATGTTGAAATAGTTTTAGCAGCCTATGGTGAAAGGAAGGCCCAATATACGGAAGTGAGGCTAAGCAGCCATGTGCAGGACGTGACGATTCCTTGGGTGAGCCCAGTACCAGAGCGCTGTGTGATGGCTCTGCAAGTATGGAAGCCTCCTTGGATGGCGGGGAATGCCCATGGTGTGCCCCTGCCTTCCCTTGAGGGTTGACCAGGATGTCTGTAGCTGTTCTATATGGGCCAGCTAGGATGGGGGATAACACCACAACAGGGAGATTCAAACGTCCTAAGAAATCCCCGGGAAGGTTAACCCGGTCAACAAATTCCCCCAGAAGTCGGATGTGTCGGCCTAACGGCGCAAGAACGCAGCTCTGCTGTAAACAGGCACAACGCAGTCACATCCGAAAAAAAAATTCGGATGAACGCAGCAGAAGAAGAAGAAATAGTTTTAGCCATATAAGAATGTAAGTCATGTCAGAAAGCACTTTACAACACAATCTTCCTACCAACTCTACGCTACCAATGCCAAACCTGGACAATAACAGAAAAAGAGAAAAGAAAAATCACCACAACAGAAATGAGATTCCTGAGAAGTATACTCAATGTATCAAGAAGAGATAAAATCAGAAATGAAGAAATCAGGACTAAAATGGGGGTTAAAGCAGCACTAGATTTTATTATATGGCAGCAAGTCAAATGGTTTGGCCATGCATGTAGGTTACCAACTAACAGTTTATCAGGGTTCCAAATGTTGCTGTATGTAGCCGAGGCGCGGTGTTGGGGTGAGCGCCCAACATTGCTTAAATACCTCAATGACTCGTGAATACATAACCTATGCAGCAAAGTCCAACTCCTGGCCTTCACGTGGCGGACCTGTTTAAACTAACAGGAGAAGGGGCGACGGCGAGTCTCTGGGCGCCGGAAAATAACCAGTATGCTCTAGTATGTGTATGCACGTACATGCATGCGCAGACAGGTGTGTGCGCGCGTACACATCTACACTCGAGGTGAGACCAAAGTCTGCTCTAGCAAAGAAAGGTGCTGAAGACGGAGGCAACCAGCCAGAGGCGCACCACAGAAATCAGGATATCACGCAATACGAAAAAGGGATATGCCCGACTACTGCTAATCGTTATGGTGCTCGCCCTGCTTTGGACCCCCAGGCAGGTGCAGTGCCGGGCCTATGTCTCAAAAGGGGTCCAACCCCAACTACTGGAGGTCCTTCTCAGATGTCCTGTGGAGCCAGGGACATGAGAATAGGACGACTGGCCATACAAAACAAAAGATTTAAAAATAATGCACTGGAATGCGGAGGGGAAGTCACAACAAAAAAGTAGAATTAGAAAAAATCTTGGCCCAAAAAAAGTAAGCATATGTTGCTTGCAAGAAATTTCACCTCAATGAAAATATAGCCTTCAAAATCAGAGGCTACCAGTGTTACCGATTTGACCGAAAGAACAGGCGAAAAGGGGGGATACTGCCCCTTGTAAGAAAAAACATCATGGTTCCCAATCAAAGTCTACAGGGAAGGGGGCTGAGTATCAGACCCCTTAAATTTAAAGACAGGTAATACAGCCTACATCTGATCAATTACTACTGTCCAAGGGCCCGCCCACAGCACTGGACCCCCTACCACAAAAAGAAAAAATGATTGTGTGTGGCGATTTCAACACCCACTCGCAGAGCTGGGGCTATGATCACATGGACCAGAGAGGAGAGAGACTGGAAGACTGGCAGGATGAGAATAGATTCATTTGATTAAAAAGCCGTCCGACCCACATACTTTCTACTCGAGATCATGGAACTCTACAACTACACCTGACCTGGCTTTTCATTCACCAGCCCTGGATTTGGAACATTACACAAAAACTTTTGGGGAAACAACTTGGTGGCAGTGACCATCGGCCAGTCTTTCTACCGTAAAAAATGACTTGTAAGTGAAAGCACACCCTCTCGAGGGGGGAACTACAAAAAGCAGCTGGGCAATGTACAAGCATCGCACCAGCATACGGGTTTAGAAACCTGAACACTGAGAAGACATAAATAAAGCAGTTGAAGATTTTGGGGAAATGCATACTACAGGCAGCGCGAGAAACAGTCCCAAAGAGGACCCGTAAACAATAAAACCCTACTGGAGTATGAACTGGAACAGTTGCATAATGATTTTGAAGTGTGTAGAAAGCAAGCAGAGGCCACACCCAGCCAAGAGCACCATAATAAATTCCAGCATGAAAAAACCCAAATTTTTAAAAGGGCCCAAGCTGCAGGCTAAGGGAAAAAGCTGGCAGGAAAAAACAGGTCTCTGAATTTTTGAAGAGCCCCCAAGGGAAAATTGTGGAAGCTAAAAAAACAGTTTAATGACGGGGGGCACAGGGAAAAACTAAAAAATTGCACTACATAAGGATTAAAAATCTTAACAGAAAGCAAGCAGCTGACCTTTTTTTGCGGACTCGTTCGCACAAGATAGCTATCAAAATTAGTCCAGAGAAACAACAAGAGATTCGAGAAAAAAGACAACATACAGGACAGAAGGAAATAGTACATGAGGTTCTGGAGGCACCCATCACAATCAGCGAACTGGAGCTAGCCTATATCAAACTGAAAATGAGAAAGTCACCCAGGAGTTTGATGGTATCCCCAAATGAAATGATCGGGAAACTGGGGAACAGGGCCAAAACAAAGCTGTTGCAGATCTTCAATAACAGCTGGCCCTTAGCAGTGTTCCACAAGACTGGAGAGAAGAAATCATGATCCCCCTCCTAAAATCGGGGAAAGAGGGTTTTCCATTGCCTCTAGCTACAGACCAATTAGCCCCCCAGCTGTCTCTGAAAAACACTGGAGCGCATCATAAATCACAGCTGCAGTGGTACATTGAAAGTAAAACATCCTTTTTGCACAGCGGGCCCGGGCTTTAGGCAGTGCTACTCTACGGAAGATCGGGCAACCTACCTCTCTCAAGAAATTGAGGATGCATTCCAAGAGAAGAAGCTGGTGCTTGGGGGCTGGATAGATCTGAAGAAAGCCTTTGACAAAGTCTGGAAAGAAGGTCTGATGAAGAAACTGAGAAACTGCAAAGTCAATGGAAAATGTACAAATGGGTGAAAGAAATACTTGCACAACAGAAGAGCCCGAGTACAGATAGACGGACTCAAGAGCAAGAAAGTACTACTGCGTCACGGTGCCCCCCGGGGCGGAGCCCTTGTCCCCCACATTTTTTTTCTAATCTTCATAAATTGTCTTTTTGCTACCTACCGCATGGATTAAAGGGGCAATGTACGCCGATGACCTGGTTCTATGGAGCACAAATGAATATGCTCAGTGGCCCCCAGATTGCTACAAAGGCTTAGATACATTTGCTGCATGGGCAAATAGATGGTGTGTCAGCATAACACTGACATGCAGCACAACCCTATTTACCCTCTCTCCAAAAAAAAAGGCAGGGATCATCCAGATAAATGGAACACCTCTAAGAGAAGATAAAGAACCAACATACCTTGGAGTAACATTTGATGGCAAGCTGACATGGAGAAAGCACATCAACAAAGCAGTAGCAAAAGCCAGAAGGAAAATAGCCATCCTGAGAAAGCTAAGTGGAACCACATGGGGAGCCAGTACGAAAATACTTAGCAAAGTTTACCAACAGAGCATACGACCACACCTGGAATATGGGTCAACTGCGTGGTGTTCAGCATCAAATACCACACTACAAGAGCTGGACAAGGTGCAAAATCAAGCACTTAGAGTCACCACAGGAGGGATGAGATCAACCCCTATAGTGGAAATGGAGAAGATGGGGGAGGACACAAGCACCGAGAGAGCGCAGAGATACGAAAACGCTAATACAAGCAGAAAAGTTCCTCAGCTTGCCAGGCCACCCTATGAAGAACAGATTTGAAAACCTAGCTATGGGGCGGTTGAAAAGAAGTAGTTTTATCCACCAGGCCAAACGACTCTGCAGCGAAACCACTGATCTGCCCACAGTTGGTCTCCCCCTAACAACTATTTCCAGAGCGAACTCCATGGAAAGATGAGCATAGACTATCACTACAAATCCAGACAAAGTGAGAGGAATATTTGACAAGGAAGAACAGAACAGTGTGCAGCGCAGAACAGCCACTCTCAGCTTCCTTGATGAAGAATACCCACAGGACCTCTGGATCCGAGTCTACACAGATGGGTCAGCACAAAATGCTGTTCGAAATGGAGGAGCGGGAGTGTACATAGAATACCCAAATAATACTAGGGACACAGCCAGAGTACCGACAGGAAAGTACTGCCATAACTATGATGCTGAAATTGAGGCAATCAAGATAGCAACAGAGAAATTACTAAATACCAGCAATGGTACACAACCTGTGGTGCTATTGACAGATGCAAAATCAGTACTCGAGGCGCTCCTGTCTGGGAAATTGCCAGTACTAAGGACACTACTTTCTGAACTTAGCAGTCAGCATAAAGTCACCATACAGTGGATACCATCCCACTGTGGAGTACCCGGAAACGACAGAGCTGATCAATTGGCTAAGGAAGGAGCCAAAGAGGAACAGCCTGATGTGCCCGTTACATACCACCAAAAGAAAAGAATGATCAAATCAGTCAGAAAGCCACCAAAACCTGCTCAAGATGACTACCACAGTTATGGACAGACCAGAACAAGTCATTATTCTGCGCCTCAGAACAGGACACAATAGATTACGCAACCACATGTATACAAAATTCAAGATTGGTGAAACAGCCATGTGCACATGTGGATTGGCGTCGCAGACAGCAGAGCACATACTCCAAGACTGCCCAAAATATAACATATCTAGGCAAACCTTCTGGCCTAGAGAGACGACAGTGGAAGATAAACTCTATGGACCACTGTGTGAACTGAAAAAAACAGTTCAATTCATGCAAGAGACGACATTGCAGATATAGACATATTTCAAGCGAACGAAAGAAGAAGAAGAAGAACAGTTTATTTAACAAGCAACATATAAAGACCAAGGGGAAACAGAGGAAGACCCCCAACGGGAAAACGATGGACGCAGGAATAACAGAGTCCATGGGAATATCGATACATGAAGCCCATAAGTGGGCACTCTCCCGCTGTTTATACTTCACCTCTACACCGGAAGGTACAAGAGGAATATGAGGAGATGAGATGAGATGAGATGAGATGAGATGAGGTGAGAAGAATGTATGAATCCACGCATGCGGAGTTGGTTGGTAGTCGACGAATTTTAAGAAACACTATATAGGATTCTTACCCAGTGTTTCCCTTCAAATTAGTGAGGCTATGTGTGTGGTAATTTTGTGAAACTGGAAGAAGAACTCGAGTTGTAGAAGCCATGTTGAAACTGCCAGATCCTGTAGGGGCCATCTTGAACGCGCCAGACACAATAGCAGACGATCTGATGTCGTCTGCGGACTTATTGGGTGGACCGGAGGCTGTGATGGTACGTCACTTCCTGTTGAGACATCCTAGACCAGACAGTGTCTCGTCTGCCGAGAAGTTGACCAGAAATGAAAGCACGGCGGTAATGTGGATGTTGGCTTTAGTATATCTCTTAGCTGCTGATGGTGTATGTCCGTGTACAAAATGCTTGTCGTGTATCTGTTTGTCTTTCTATCGTCGGTGTGTGTATTTGTGTGTGTGTGTGTGTGTGTGTGTTGTGTGTGTGTGTGGTGTGTGTGTGTGTGTGTGTGCCTACAAGGTGTGGACTACGCCTGGCCCTGCAGCCAGCAGGGTAGGATCGTCTAGCCTCTCCCAGGAGGGGCGAAAAGTGAAAATTAGTAGCCTGCTGATGACCCGCAGACTGCACAAGTCAACCCCACCTCCACGTGGTGTAGACTGGGAAACCATGACCGCGAGGTCATGGGCTAACGCGGCTATGGCTCGCCATAGGGGATGGACGCCCTCTGGTCAGATTTTTGTCCTAAACCTGCGACTGGCCTAGCAAGCTGGCAGTGGATCTTCATACTGCTCGTAGACAAACTACGAAGTATAAACGGACTGACCCAAATGGATATAGACCAGGCAATGTTAATGGAACTATGAGATAGATCAGCGATTCACAAAATAGGCACAATGAACGTCTGTGGTTTTAATAGTAAAGAAGAACTTATAGAAACAATGAAAGAGAGGAAAATTGGACTTTGAACTTTGAACTTTATTTAAAAAGGGTTAGAAATTGGGCATGTAGGCCCGTCTTACATTCGGCCCTTCCAATCACTCATCTTTCGTTCATCAACAGTGCATGATACATTCACATATGGGGAAAAACATTGTCAAATGAATGTTGCAAGCATAAACAATGCATATTATCATGTTATGTGAAACATCCCCCATCCTACAACAGACATCCTGCACCAACCAAAACACAAACATCCCTCAATAACCAACAACACACATCCCTCACCCACTCACACATCTCCCACCCACTCACACATCCCCCACCCACCACACATCCCTCCACGTATTCACACATCCCCTCACCAACCCAGCCATCTCGCAACCACCAACACACACATTCCTCACCCACATCCCCACCCACTCACACATAACCCAACCCACACAACTCACCCACACACACATGCTCCACCAACCCACCAACCCACCAACCCACCCCAACCACACACATACCCCTCCCAAACACACATCCCTCATCGACTCACACATCACCCACCCATACCCTCACATCTTCACATCCACACAGACACACACCACACACACACGACTAATATA
>JACEFZ010015315.1:0-102762 GCA_014155875.1 Cepaea nemoralis | reverse complement strand
TAGTATTTTATTAAGACACTGTTGAGGTATGTATAGTAAGATACATACATGTCTGGGACATGAGATATATTATGTAAGATACTATACATGTCTGAGGGTACACTGTAGTATATATTATGTAAGATACTATACATGTCTGAGGGTACACTGTAGTATATATTATGTAAGATACTATACATGTCTGAGGGTACACTGTAGTATATATTATGTAAGATACTATACATGTCTGAGGGATACAATGTAGTATATATTATGTAAGATACTATACATGTCTGAGGATACACTGTAGTATATATTATGTAAGATACTATACATGTCTGAGGGTACACTGTAGTATATATTATGTAAGATACTATACATGTCTGAGGGTACACTGTAGTATATATTATGTAAGATACTATACATGTCTGAGGATACACTGTAGTATATATTATGTAAGATACTATACATGTCTGAGGATACACTGTAGTATATATTATGTAAGATACTATACATGTCTGAGGATACACTAGTATATATTATGTAAGATAACATACATGTCTGAGGGTACACTGTTGTATACGTCAACTACTAGCAGACATTTGTACACAACCTACATACAGACACTGTTGTATACATCAACTACAAGCAGACATTTGGACATAGCCTACATACAGACACTGTTGAATATGTCAACTACAAGCAGACATTTGGACATAGCCTACATACAGACACTGTTGAATATGTCAACTACAAGCAGACATTTGGACATAGCCTACATACAGACACTGTTGTATACGTCAACTACAAGCAGATATTTGGACATAGCCTACATACAGACACTGTTGTATATGTCAACTACAAGCAGACATTTGGACACAGCCTACATACAGACACTGTTGTATACGTCAACTACAAGCAGATATTTGGACACAGCCTACATACAGACACTGTTGTATACGTCAACTACAAGCAGATATTTGGACATAGCCTACATACAGACACTGTTGTATACGTCAACTACAAGCAGACATTTGGACATAGCCTACATACAGACACTGTTGAATATGTCAACTACAAGCAGACATTTGGACATAGCCTACATACAGACACTGTTGAATATGTCAACTACAAGCAGACATTTGGACACAGCCTACATACAGACACTGTTGAATATGTCAACTACAAGCAGACATTTGGACACAGCCTACATACAGACACTGTTGTATACATCAACTACAAGCAGACATTTGGACATAGCCTACATACAGACACTGTTGTATACATCAACTACAAGCAGACATTTGGACATAGCCTACATACAGACACTGTTGTATACATCAACTACAAGCAGACATTTGGACACAGCCTACATATAGACACTGTTGTATACATCAACTACAAGCAGACATTTGGACATAGCCTACATACAGACACTGTTGTATACGTCAACTACAAGCAGACATTTGGACACAGCCTACATACAGACACTGTTGTATACGTCAACTACAAGCAGACATTTGGACATAGCCTACATACAGACACTGTTGAATATGTCAACTACAAGCAGACATTTGGACATAGCCTACATACAGACACTGTTGAATATGTCAACTACAAGCAGACATTTGGACATAGCCTACATACAGACACTGTTGAATATGTCAACTACAAGCAGACATTTGGACACAGCCTACATACAGACACTGTTGTATACATCAACTACAAGCAGACATTTGGACATAGCCTACATACAGACACTGTTGTATACATCAACTACAAGCAGACATTTGGACATAGCCTACATACAGACACTGTTGAATATGTCAACTACAAGCAGACATTTGGACACAGCCTACATACAGACTGTTGTATGTGTCAACTAAATGCAGACATTTGTCCACAGCCTACATACAGACACTGAGTGCAGCTCCCAGGCTGGCCCCGGAGTGTGTTGGCGGTGGTGATGGCAGGGTGGGCGACCTGACGATGACATGGATGGTCAGTGTTCACCTCTCCTACCATTCAATGATTGTAGTTTATTGAATCAGACAGTCAGTACTCACCTCTCCTACCATTCAATGATTGTAGCTTATTGTATCAGACAGTCAGTGTTCACCTCTCCTACCATTCAATGATTGTAGTTTATTGTATCAGACAGTCAGTGTTCACCTCTCCTACCATTCAATGATTGTAGTTTATTGTATCAGACAGTCAGTGTTCACCTCTCCTACCATTCAATGAATGTAGCTTATTGTATCAGACAGTCAGTGTTCACCTCTCCTACCATTCAATGAATGTAGCTTATTGTATCAAACAGTCAGTGTTCACCTCTCCTACCATTCAATGAATGTAGCTTATTGTATCAGACAGTCAGTGTTCACCTCTCCTACCATTCAATGAATGTAGTTTATTGTATCAGACGGTCAGTGTTCACCTCTCCTACCATTCAATGAATGTAGCTTATTGTATCAGACAGTCAGTGTTCACCTCTCCTACCATTCAATGATTGTAGTTTATTGAATCAGACAGTCAGTGTTCACCTCTCCTACCATTCAATGAATGTAGCTTATTGTATCAGACAGTCAGTGTTCACCTCTCCTACCATTCAATGATTGTAGCTTATTGAATCAGACAGTCAGTGTTCACCTCTCCTACCATTCAATGAATGTAGCTTATTGTATCAGATAGTCAGTGTTCACCTCTCCTACCATTCAATGATTGTAGTTTATTGAATCAGACAGTCAGTGTTCACCTCTCCTACCATTCAATGATTGTAGCTTATTGTATCAGACAGTCAGTGTTCACTTCTCCTACCATTCAATGATTGTAGTTTATTGTATCAGACAGTCAGTGTTCACCTCTCCTACCATTCAATGAATGTAGCTTATTGTATCAGATAGTCAGTGTTCACCTCTCCTACCATTCAATGAATGTAGCTTATTATATCAGACGGTCAGTGTTCACCTCTCCTACCATTCAATGAATGTAGCTTATTGTATCAGATAGTCAGTGTTCACCTCTCCTACCATTCAATGATTGTAGCTTATTGTATCAGACGGTCAGTGTTCACCTCTCCTACCATTCAATGATTGTAGCTTATTGTATCAGATGGTCAGTGTTCACCTCTCCTACCATTCAATGATTGTAGCTTATTGTATCAGACAGTCAGTGTTCACCTCTCCTACCATTCAATGATTGTAGCTTATTGTATCAGACGGTCAGTGTTCACCTCTCCTACCATTCAATGATTGTAGCTTATTGTATCAGACAGTCAGTGTTCACCTCTCCTACCATTATATGATTGTAGCTTATTGTATCAGACAGTCAGTGTTCACCTCTCCTACCATTCAATGATTGTAGCTTATTGTATCAGACGGTCAGTGTTCACCTCTCCTACCATTCAATGAATGTAGCTTATTGTATCAGACGGTCAGTGTTCACCTCTCCTACCATTCAATGAATGTAGCTTATTGTATCAGACAATCAGTGTTCACCTCTCCTACCATTCAATGATTGTAGCTTATTGTATCAGACGGTCAGTGTTCACCTCTCCTACCATTCAATGAATGTAGCTTATTGTATCAGACGGTCAGTGTTCACCTCTCCTACCATTCAATGATTGTAGCTTATTGTATCAGACAGTCAGTGTTCACCTCTCCTACCATTCAATGATTGTAGCTTATTGTATCAGACAGTCAGTGTTCACCTCTCCTACCATTCAATGAATGTAGCTTATTGTATCAGACAGTCAGTGTTCACCTCTCCTACCATTCAATGAATGTAGCTTATTGTATCAAACACCTGTCACTTTCTGATATGCAAATCTTGCTTATTCCATTCTCAATTTCTCACGAAACCTGACACCCCACATTGTGCCAATGTCTTCAGGCAGATGAGTGCAGTTGGAAGAGTACAGGCCTTAACCTGGCGAGGTTATGCAACCTAAAGACTAAATGTCATGGCAGGGCAGAAGACCAGGCCCTAAGCCTTAGTTGGCATCTGGTTTAGGATCAAAACTCTGACAGGTGGGCAGTTTTGCTGTTCACAAAGCTTCTGCAGCGTTTCTTGTTTCAGATATATTGATGTTACCTTTCTTCTGGAGTAAACTAGGCAGTCTAAGAGAGGGATCATGCCTTTTTCAGCAACATATGGTCTCTATAATTCAGCTCGGGCAATGTACTGAGAGGTATAACTCTATCCATGGTCTTAACTGGTCTCATAATCACTGTGGTACAAGGATGTGTGTAAGCGGGAAATGATTAATATAGGCAATGATATTGTGATTGCACTGGCAGATATCACATGATACATTCAGTCATCTATGATTGCATGGACAGTTATCACATGATACATTCTGGTCAGTCATCTATGATTGCATGGCAGATATCACATGATACATTCAATCATCTACAATTGCATGGACAGATATCACATGATATATTCTGGTCAGTCATCTATGATTGCATGGCAGATATCACATGATACATTCAGTCATCTATGATTGTGTGGACAGATATCACATGATACATTGTGGTCAGTCATCTATGATTGCATGGCAGATATCACATGATACATTCAGTCATCTACAATTGCATGGACTGATATCACATGATATATTCTGGTCAGTCATCTATGATTGCATTGCAGATATCACATGATACATTCAGTCATCTACAATTGCATGGACAGATATCACATGATATATTCTGGTCAGTCATCTATAATTGCATGGACAGATATCACATGATACATTCTGGTCAGTCATCTATGATTGCATGGACAGATATCACATGATACATTCTGGTCAGTCATCTATGATTGCATGGACAGATATCACATAGTATATTCTGGACAGTCATCTATGATTGCATGGACAGATATCACATGATACATTCTGGTCAGTCATCTATGATTGCATGGACAGATATCACATGATACATTCTGGTCAGTCATCTATGATTGCATGGACAGATATCACATAGTATATTCTGGACAGTCATCTATGATTGCATGGACAGATATCACATGGTATGTTCTGGACAGTCATCTATGATTGCATGGACAGATATCACATGGTATGTTCTGGTCAGTCATCTATGATTGCATGGACAGATATCACATGATATGTTCTGGGCAGTCATCTATGATTGCATGGACAGATATCACATGATATGTTCTGGTCAGTCATCTATGATTGCATGGACAGATATCACATGATACATTCTGGTCAGTCATCTATGATTGCATGGACAGATATCACATAGTATATTCTGGACAGTCATCTATGATTGCATGGACAGATATCACATGATACATTCTGGTCAGTCATCTATGATTGCATGGACATATATCACATGATACATTCTGGTCAGTCATCTATGATTGCATGGACATATATCACATAGTATATTCTGGACAGTCATCTATGATTGCATGGACAGATATCACATGATATGTTCTGGACAGTCATCTATGATTGCATGGACAGATATCACATGGTATGTTCTGGTCAGTCATCTATGATTGCATGGACAGATATCACATGATACATTCTGGTCAGTCATCTATGATTGCATGGACAGATATCACATGATACATTCTGGACAGTCATCTATGATTGCATGGGCAGATATCACATGATACATTCTGGACAGTCATCTATGATTGCATGGGCA
Organism: Cepaea nemoralis; assembly: GCA_014155875.1. Taxonomy (NCBI): domain Eukaryota; kingdom Metazoa; phylum Mollusca; class Gastropoda; order Stylommatophora; family Helicidae; genus Cepaea; species Cepaea nemoralis. The sequence goes on along the minus strand of JACEFZ010015315.1, from coordinate 97,105 downwards.
GATATCACATGATACATTCAGTCATCTATGATTGCATGGACAGATATCACATGATACATTCTTCAGGAAGAGGAGAGGTTTGATTGGGCACTTGATGATGAAGTTAAAGATGATGATGATGATGATGATGATGATAATGGCCATTGAGGGCAGATTCAATAACTGTATGTTGCACTTATCAGAAATGTGTCAAGTAACTCAAACCCTCACCCTGCAATCACTGTCAGCATGCTTATTGTGACCTGCCTGCTGTCTCTGTGAGATAACCAGTGCATACTTCTTTGGTTGACCAGCTAGCTGTGTAATCTGTCTTCTTCTTGTCCTCCAGCCCTTGACCAGAGCCCAGCAGGCTGGAGAGGGCATTGGCTACAGGCTTTACTGGCGGAGACATTCACAGGGTCATCACGGTGATGATGGTGCCTGGAGTGTGGTCAGTGATCTGATCTGTGTGTGTTTTCTGTGAAGTTTGTGATCTTATTATGTGTTCTCTGTGAAGTCTGCTGTTATATCATTATGTGTTCTCTGTGAAGTCTGTCATTATATCATTATGTGTTCTCTGTGATGTCTGTCATTATATCAGTATGTGTTATTTGTGAAGTCTGTTGTTATATCATTATGATGTCTCTGTGAAGTCTATGATCTCATCATTATGTGTTCTCTGTGAAGTCTGTTGTTATATCATTATGTGTTCTCTGTAAAGTCTATGATCTCATCATTATGTGTTCTCTGTGAGGTCTGTAGTTATATCATTATGTGGTCTCTGTGAAGTATGTCAGTATATCATTATGTGTTCTCTGTGAAGTATGTCAGTATATCATTATGTGTTCTCTGTGAAGTATGTCAGTATATCATTATGTGTTCTCTGTGAAGTATGTCAGTATATCATTATGTGTTCTCTGTGAAGTCTGTTGTTATATCATTATGTGTTCTCTGTGAAGTCTATGATCTCATCATTATGTGTTCTCTGTGAAGTCTGTCTTTATATCATTATGTGTTCTCTGTGAAGTATGTCAGTATATCATTATGTGTTCTCTATGAAGTCTGTTGTTATATCATTATGTGTTCTCTGTGAAGTCTATGATCTCATCATTATGTGTTCTCTGTGAAGTATGTCAGTATATCATTATGTGTTCTCTGTGAAGTATGTCAGTATATCATTATGTGTTCTCTGTGAAGTCTGTTGTTATATCATTATGTGTTCTCTGTGAAGTCTATGATCTCATCATTATGTGTTCTCTGTGAAGTCTGTCATTATATCATTATGTGTTCTCTGTGAAGTATGTCAGTATATCATTATGTGTTCTCTATGAAGTCTGTTGTTATATCATTATGTGTTCTCTGTGAAGTCTATGATCTCATCATTATGTGTTCTCTGTGAAGTCTGTCGTTATATCATTATGTGTTCTCTGTGAAGTATGTCAGTATATCATTATGTGTTCTCTATGAAGTCTGTTGTTATATCATTATGTGTTCTCTGTGAAGTCTATGATCTCATTACTATGATGTCTCTGTGAAGTCAGTGATCTTATGATTATATGGTCTGTGTGAAGTCAGTGATCTCATAATTATAAGAGGTATCTTTCATTGTTTCTGCCTTTCACTTCTACCTTTGAATGTAAAAATATCTTACACATGTTTTAAACAGTAAAATTGTTGAGAAACATGGTTGCACATTGAAATTCTGTTTTATGAAAGATCTCATCCATTGCACACAACCACCTCCATAAGAGACCTAGGCTCCTAGCATGGATCACACAACTCAGTGCACCATCTCTGTAGCTCGATCTGTGTTTTCCAGATCTTGTATTGTCGGTATTCTCATGTGGAGGTTTCCCAGGGTGGGTACCTTTCAGCCTACTCGCTGCTACATCCAGATGTAACAGGATCTGCAAGCCTACTGGCTGCTACATCCAGATGTAACAGGGTCTGCATCTTGTGCAGTGTGCAGCCTGTACTTAGTATTCTTCATCCGTGCCCCAGAAGGCTAGGTGTCTGATCCACTACCAGAGGACCAGGGAGGAATACAACATCCTGGAGTTGCTTGCTGTGTCAACATCACATTGGTCAGCTCTGCTCATTGTCTCTACTTGTCCAATTAGTTGGTCATTACTAATCTTTGTCTCTACTTGTACAGTTGGTTAGTTCTGATCATTGTCTCCACTTGTCCAGTTAGTTGGTCAGTTCTACTTGTTGTCTCCACTTGTCCAGTTAGTTGGTCAGTTCTACTTGTTGTCTCCACTTGTCCAGTTAGTTGGTCAGTTCTACTCATTGTCTCTACTTGTCCAGTTAGTTGGTAAATTCTACTCATTGTCTCTACTTGTCCAGTTAGTAGGTCAATTCAAACATTGTCTCTACTTGTCCAGTTATTTGGTCAATTCAAACATTGTCTCTACTTGTCCAGTTAGTTGGTCAGTTCTACTCATTGTCTCTACTTGTCCAGTTATTTGGTCAATTCTACTCATTGTCTCTACTTGTCCAGTTAGTTGGTAAATTCTACTCATTGTCTATACTTGTCCAGTTATTTGGTCAGTTCTACTCATTGTCTCTACTTGTCCAGTTATTTGGTCAATTCTACTCATTGTCTCTACTTGTCCAGTTATTTGGTCAATTCTACTCATTGTCTCTACTTGTCCAGTTAGTTGGTCAATTCAAACATTGTCTCTACTTGTCCAGTTATTTGGTCAATTCAAACATTGTCTCTACTTGTCCAATTAGTTGGTCTTTTCAAATCATGGTGTCAGAGTCCTAATTATTAGCTCTGTCTAGCTCGCTGGACTTGGACAGGCAAATTACAACATCTACGACACATCTACCAATAACACATGAATGCAATCGGAAAACTGGCAGGAGCTATCTCCTGAACAATCATTTATTACAATATATATTACAGGCTGACAACATAGTCGCACTTCACGCTCAAACAATCGTTCACCACCAACAGCCACGCGCTAGCTCACAATGGCGATCTTTACACTGTCGCCCACATGATCATTCACAATCACAACTTCACATCATCCCGCACATATCACAGTTAGTACACTCCTCGAATATCACTACACAACGTTCATCTCCATCTATCCGTCACAACCACTATCGTTCTAGCGTTCTCTAGATCTCCACACGTCCGTCCCTATTCGCTGCCTCACACACACTGACTCTCTCCTCGTTGACCTTCCCACATCACGTGGCTCGGTTCACGGGCTTCTTGCCTGACCGTCCACTAGCCAAGCCGTGGTGTCTCTTACTGCCCTTTACCTCAGTCATGCTTACACTGACTCTCGCTTACATACCGGCACTTACATTCTTCCTTACACATGTCATATAAGACCATGACATTCTCCCCCCGCACAACCAATGTGGCACTTACTCTTGGACATGTGACACATTCTGCTGTTGTTACTCTTGGTACATCTTTCTAACCTTGTCAGGGGATTATATGATCATAAGTATACGCTTGCATCCCTTTTTGCTCTGATCTTTTCCGAGATTAACTTCAAACATTGTTCTCTCTTTTTCAGTATTGAGGTTTCTCTCAAGGTTTTGTCGTGGTCTGACAAATGTTCTGGTTGGGTCTACTTGTCATACCTCGTTATATTATTCAACCACCACTCCGTGACATTACATTCTGTTCATATTTCTCAATCGATTGTCTGTGCATTCTCATCTCATAGTTATTGTGACTATGCTGGTTTAAGGATTCTCCATTGGTTTACGCCTCAAATAAGGCTACAACTTCCTCTTACAGCATTCTTAAATTTTCTCTCTATTCAGACGTGGTTCCCCTCGTCTCTATTTAATGCACACTAGTCGATTCTTTATGAGCACGCTATGTCAATGTTGTGGTCATGGTTCGAATATACTTCATGTATGTCATAGTCCCCTTACCTCATCTTATGTCGGACCGTGAGTTGTTTCCCTTTGTGAGCACACCTCGTTTACTGTTATGGAGATTTGTTATCAATCTCTTTGGTTAGCATCACCCTGTTGGTATGTTCCGTCTTGTTACCATATTCTGATGTTAATTCTATATCACTATTGCTAAGCGTCATTCGTCGGGCTATCCAGCATACGCGAAGGCAAGTTTGGTAACAATCGCGCATTGGGATTGCCAGGCATTGATTCTTAGCATTACAACTTATTCTATTCGCCACTATACTTACGCTCATATGTACATATCACATTATAACAATACACAGTATTATAATAATAAAATTAGACATTGGATGTCATACAGTTAATACATATACAATAAAATATACATCGTTGCTGCCTTTATGCACACATAGGATACCGTTCTTGTCCTGTGAAAGTTATGCACACGTAATTAAATTAACAGTGTTCAATGTTCATTTCCGTGCTGGAATGTTTGGCATTTCTTCTTTCTGAACCGATTAGTAACGTCTTCTGTATATCATGATATTGTCTTTCCTTCTGTATAGTGCTTAAGACTGTTCACCAAGTTTGGCCAATTTGTAAGTGTCAGAGCCTAGCTATGCAGCGACATCGTTACGGCACCCGGCGGACAAGAGTTGTCGGCTGGCGAGATTCTTACCTGACACGCGACCAGCGCTGACGACAGACGCACGCAAAGCCACGTGACCCCACCAGAGACAGGGGGCAGTGTGTGTGATAATCTCAGACCAAGCTGGGACTGGACATCTGAACGGACGTGTGTGTCGAGAGCAAGGCGTTTGTGTGAATCTCCGTGGTTGTGAGCTGAACGACTGATATCGTGAGCGTCAGACCTATGAGCTGTATTGTGGTTGTGAGTTATATGTTGTACATTGCTGTAATTATCGTTATGTATTTAATGTGGCAATAAATCCATAGAACTTGTGTTGCTGTGTCTTACGTCGAATCACGTTTATACTGTACTGTCTCACATGTGTTAGCCAACGAGCCGAATATAAGATCCTGACATGTGTGGACGTGGGTTGCTCGTCTTTATTTAAGAACCTAATATATTTAGACGTGTGTTGTTCGTTTTTGTTATTTAAAACTATAATGCTTGTACTTGTAAAATTTGTCAAGGTTATAGTGATGTACATGTGATCGGAAAAGTCTCAGTGTGATCCATTACTACATTGTCTAAATATGTTTAATATCATTAATAAATGTACATACATATTGTTTGATCCTGTAAACGTGTTAAACATTTGTGATTTGTGAAAATTGTCACCGTTTGACCTTGTCAACATTGTGATTTTGCCGCCATTTTGACCTTGTCGCCATCTTGTAAACTTGATGTCTTTGTCCTTACTGAATGTCATCTTGATGTAAGTGATGTGTCATCAATGTTATTGAGTGTTCAAATACAGATAGATTGTTTTTGTGTATTGAGTTTGTGGAACGCAAAGAGTTTTGGAAAGAGTGTAACTTCTGTTGAAAGAAACACTGTTGACGACAAATTTACGACATACAATTATACTCAACGCCATTCAAACCTAATCAACACTTAGTGATTTGCAGGCACACACCAACAAACACACGCTAACTTATTTCTCTCCAAAAATAAAGCAGGTTTTTGCGTACCATCCATAACCCTGCCGTAGAGGTCATTAGTGGTTCTGAAGTACGACCCTACAGTTTTCTAGCCCGATTGCCCAACCTTTCGTCACCATATCCAAGGGCACTTGAGTATATTTTTCTTCACTTTAACTTTACGTATGCATTAGTGGGCACGCATCGTATAGTCAAATCAATTGTAAGTTATTTTTCTACTAACCATTTACAACATATTTTGTGTGGTTGATTTTCATTGACATATTTTCTCCATCATGTCGTCATTATTTGATTTCATCGATATGGGGTTAAAATTAAAGTTGGAAGGTGATGAATTAACACAATGGAGTGAGAAGAAATACGCAGAATACCTACTTGTTCAGGAAAAAGCTGCCGAACGCGATGAAAGAGCAGCAGAAAGAGCTCTAAAACAAGCAGAAATGGCTGCAAAACAAGTAGAGGCAGAAACAGCTTTGAAACAGGCAGAAATTGAAACAGCATTAAAGCAAGCTGAGATAGACAGTGAACTTAAGAAAGCAGAAATAGCAGCTCAGAGTAAGAGAGAAGAACTTGAATTACAATTGAAAATTAAACAACTCGACACTGAGACTGCAATGAATAAAGAGTCAAAGAAATCTGAAAGACTGGAAAAAGAAAACCAGTATAAAAAGTACCAAGGTATCGTTCGTAACTATACCTCGGGTGACTGCATAGCAGCCTTTACCCAAAATTTTGAGACATTAATGGAACATTACCAAGTTCCACTTTCGGAATGGAATATTTTATATATGAGGAGTCTATCTGGGGAACCTCTTAAAGTCATTGAAACCATCCCCAAAGACCTCAGAAAAGAGTACCATTACATTAAATCTAAAATAATGGCACATTTCATGTTAGACGAGGCAGGGTACAGAGAACAATTCAGTAAACTGAGTCCAAAATCAACTCAAACGTTCTCTGACTACCTCTGTTTAGTCCGAGACATTTTCAGCAAATGGACTTCATCAGCCAAAATTAACAAAAATTATGATAAATTAGAAGATCTCATTATTCGAGATAAAGTTATTTCTTCTGTCCCATCATCTTTTTCTAAGTTCTTACAGGAGAATGAATGTACAAGTGTGGAAGAAATGGAAAGACGTGGGTCGGCCTATTATACGGCGAATAAACAGTGTTTTGCCACTGAAGCTACTGACAGTAACTGGGTAGCAGCAGCCAACTATGAGAAACAACTATAGTAGGCAAAAAACCACACAGGCCTACCTCTGATAGAGTTAGACAATGCACTCACTGTAAATTGTCTCACCATTTGAACGAGATGTGCGATAAAAACCCAGGGTACCTAACATACTTGCAAAATATGGTAAACAGACAAGACGTAGAACGTAGATCGTTCAAAAGTGCACGTAAATGTTTTCTCTGCAAGGCTTACGGTCACTATCGTATGGATTGTAGAGGCAGGCATATGACCAACAAAGCCAATGCCGCCTTGTTCGATAGCTCAGCGTCAGAAGACGAAAATCCAGAAAAACATCCTGTACATGCAGCACAGGCTTGTGATGTATTTAGTGCCAACAAATGCACTGTCTGTAATACCTTCAATGAAAATAGTACCTTAACATGCGGGCACGCCGTCCCTATTGCCAATGAGGAAGCTAACTTGGCAATAGACTCAAAATGCAGTTCAGCAAAGAACGTAAGAAAAGTAAACATCACAGACATGAAGACAACACCAGACTTTGTACCATATTGTAATAATGTTGTTAACATCACTCAACCTCATTCTTTATATAAAGAGGTCAATGCTCAACAAGAAAGTGAGGAATTGAACAAAACCTCAAAACTGTCATTAGGAAAATTAACATTCCATAAAGGTTACATCAATGACACAGTATGCACATGTGTACGCGACACAGGGTCTTGTCTTATCGGTCTTCGAAAGACCTTAGCTGATCCTAAAGACTACCTAGATGAGTACAGCTATTGCAAAACTGTTTCAGGGACAGTAGAGAAATATCCCATGGCATGGGCCAATATAAAATCACCTTTCCTATCAGGCAGAGTAACTTGTGCTTTATTAGACAATCCATGTTGTGATTTATTAATTGGAAACGTATTGAATGTGACAGATTACATAGAGTCCAAACCTCACACAAAGCAAAAAGTTAACACCACAACAAATACTGCCTTAACTACCCCACTCATCATACAACAACATGATGAACAGACCAAGGTAACACACCATACCAACTTCATTACCATCCCAGAACAAGAAGAGACAGAAACTGGGGTGTATCAGCACAAAGAAAAAGGTGCAGAAAACAAACAGTTCACAACACCGAGGAAAGATCACAAATCATCATGGCATATACTATACCTCCTATACTCTCTGTTAACTACACATATAACCAAGTGCACACAGTGGATAGTTATTCTTGCACTACTGATTGTAAATACAAAACAAATGTCTTCACAAACAGTTATATTTCCACATCATCATGACATAACACAGATGATATTACTCATGACAAACCAGCAGACTTTGTTACTTATGTCATTACTATTGAACCAAATTTTGTTACTGCCACTCATAAGCTCTATGTTAAATCAACGCATACGAATACCTATGCTGAACAATGTAAAACATCAGTCGGTGGAATTACTGACAAAAATCAGCAACAAATTACCCTACATATTTTGGAAAATATACACAAATTGCAAAAGATCATACAAACATGCACGATTACATTTCACAACTATACATGGTGTATTATTATTGTTTGAACTATTGAATGTATACACACATGTACGAGTGCAGGTTTGGAGATAGCACTCAAAATGATCTCAACATGAAATTTGAAAATCCTTTTGGAAGATTTTAACCTTAACCCACTTTATATCTTTAGACCCAGTAACTCCAGACTGGCCTTGTCTGCTATACGACTCCTCCTATCTGACATTCCTAATATCATTCACTATACTGACGACATCTGTGTCCATACAGAGACAACAACGGAACTATAACATTGACACCTGGACAGGACGTTCTACTACTACTACCTAGTATCAGACAGCACTGACTAACAGTGAAGCCTTCAAAGGTGAGCATGGCTTACCAAGAAATATCATTTTTGGGGTACAGAATATCCAATGGCTTTGTCATGACAGACAACAAAATTGTCTCCAAAATTCTAAAACTGTCACTTCCAACAAATAAGAAACAAGTCCGCAGTTTGTTGGGACTTATTAATTATTATAGAAACTTTATTCCTGATTTTTCAGAGCTAACTGAGGTTTTTTCTAACTTACTAACCAAGAATAAACCCGAAAAAGTTGTAAACGATGAATGCCTACGAAATGCATTTGATAAAGTTTTGGCACACTTTTCTGATAAGAATTCACCTAATCTCATCCTTAAATTGCCCAACATTCGTTTACCTTTCAGATTGAGAACAGATGCTAGCTCCATTGCGATCGGTGCGGTCCTATTGCAGGAATACAACGACATCCTGCATCCCGTTTGTTTTCTATCAAGAAAACTAAGGCCCCGAGAGCGGGCCTGGTCCATTCCGCAATTAGAGGCATTGGCCTTAGTAGAAAGTGTAACAAAGCTGTCCAGATATCTTCTAGGACGTCACTTTATCATCGAAACTGACAACAGTCCATTAAGGTATATCAATTCCGCAGTACCATCAAATAATATGATTGCTCGCTGGTCCTTGAAGCTTCTGAATTTCAGTTTTGAAGTTCGCCATATTCCCGGCAGAATGAATACAATCGCCGACCTTTTGTCCCGTTGTCCGACAGACCCAGTAAGCAATGTCTGAGTGCACTGTGTAATATTACACTCAGCCCAACACAGCCACCAATGTGTGAATTTTCTCCATTCACCTACTGTGTAAGGTCTATAATTAAAAGTGTGATACGGTTAAGAAACCGACATGTATAATATACGTATTTTAAACAAGTCATGTAATGAGTGTAGTATAATTGTGTAGTGTGTGTTAGAATGAGAACAATATTAATTGTATATATACACCAAGAACAATGTCACAGACGCTTAAACCACTTACCAGAAGCGAACTTTACCATTGTGACAACTGTGAGTGATTTTCTTCACCGTCATATTTTAACGACATGTGCAAATGTGGACCGAACATTGACTCCTACACCACCTCTGCAGCTAATGTAATCCAAATTGTTCGACGTTTAACATCAGAAATAAGAACAGTCGATCTTTATCCAGAAGTTGTGAACACATCGGAAATAAGAACATTCCATCATAATCCGTTGTGATACTATAACATCAAACACGAACTGTGAGAACATTTTACTATCCGTTCCGAAATAAAACCGGATCATTTGTGTTCAGAAAATGTAACATCAACCAAATTGTGCGTTTCGTATATATTTCCGGTGTAATTTAAAAAGTCTAGCAAAATTAGCAGACGACATACAAAATTTCAAAAATTTATGACACTTGTAAAATCCTTTTGAATCTATAAAATATAATATACCAATTTGGTACTTATTTATTTTGATTAGTGTAATCTTAGAATCATATCTTGATTAATGTATTCATATTACCGACTTTTTCTCGTCAATATGAAGAAACGTCAAGCAATGACGCTAAGAAATTAAATAATTATTGCAATTTATAGAATTTCTTTATTGTCAAAATTACTTCCCTTGCATTTGTGAATTACATCAAGGGCCATAATTTGAAACATATTCATTAATGTGTATTGTATAGATGGACATTTTGTTGCTCAAATGGTTAACACAGCAGGTAGGCGTCCTCCAAGCATGTCATAGAGCTGCCAACATTGCAAACCAACATAAGAGCTCCTGACCAAATGAGGGCAGAGTTTAAGTGTTTAATACGACTAATACAAAGCCGTATTTCAGTCTGGCTAGATGGTTGTTGCAAAACAATCATATTATTACGTTTTTTTTTCAAAATAGCTGCGAGGTAGATGCGTGAAGCTGGTGCTACTGATCTGACTGGTATTATTGCGATGGAGGTAACCAGGCATCAGGGGGATGAAACCTGAATTGTGTTAAAAGTTGTACTTCATTTGTCATTTCAATGCAATTTACATGTTGTGTATATATTTCCATGCCTTATATGTATTTTCATGCATAACACTGGGAAAAAGTAGTCTCTGACATGAAATTAACACTACCCCAGTATATACATACATCATGAATGAAGAGGGCATCTTTCATTGAGGTACCCGGGGAGAATGTCAGAGCCTAGCTATGCAGCGACATCGTTACGGCACCCGGCGGACAAGAGTTGTCGGCTGGCGAGATTCTTACCTGACAACGCGACCAGCGCTGACGACAGACACACGCAAAGCCACGTGACCCCACCAGAGACAGGGGGCAGTGTGTGTGATAATCTCAGACCAAGCTGGGACTGGACATCTGAACGGACGTGTGTGTCGAGAGCAAGGCGTTTGTGTGAATCTCCGTGGTTGTGAGCTGAACGACTGATATCGTGAGCGTCAGACCTATGAGCTGTATTGTGGTTGTGAGTTATATGTTGTACATTGCTGTAATTATCGTTATGTATTTAATGTGGCAATAAATCCATAGAACTTGTGTTGCTGTGTCTTACGTCGAATCACGTTATACTGTACTGTCTCACATGTGTTAGCCAACGAGCCGAATATAAGATCCTGACAGTAAGTCTGTTCTGTAAAATTGCTGGAATTCACACGTATAAAACACGAATTAAGTTCAGTGGCCTTAATTTTGAGTGTGGCCATGGTGCGTCTGTCTGTGACTGTCTTTGCCATAGTTTGTAGGTTGGCATCCGGTTCATTAAACTGATCATCGGAAATGAATGTCTGTACTTGTGAAGCTGTCGTCGTTGTTAGTCGATTTCAAAAGGTAGATTCTGTAGATACTCGTTTGAAAACAAAGTCAATATGGGTATATCTTACTATTTGATACCTGAAATAACATGTTGAGTCTTACTGTTCTGCCGGTGACACTTTCACGTTGAAGGACCTTTCATGCTGGTCTATACGATGAAGTGTGCTAGTATCATAGCGCTGGAGTCGTACAGCAGACAAGGCAACTCTGGAGTTACTCAATCTAAGGATATAAAGTGGGTTACGGTTAAAATTTTCCGAAGGGTGGGGATTTTCAAATTTCATGTTGAGATCATTTTGAGTGCTATCTCCAAACCTGCACTCGTACATGTGTGTATACATTCAATAGTTCAAACAATAATAATACACCATGTATAGTTTTGAAATGTAATCGTGCATGTTTGTATGCTTTTCTGCAATTTGTGTATATTTTCCAAAATATGTAGGGTAATTTGTTGCTGATTTTTGTCAGTAATTCCACCGACTGATGATTTACATTGTTCAGCATAAGTATGTGTTTGAGTTGATTTGACATAGAGTTTATCAGTGGCAACAACAAAATTTGGTTCAACAGTAATGATATAAATAACAAAGTCTGCTGGTTTGTCATGAGTAATAGCATCTGTGTTGCGTCATGATAATGTGGAAATAAAACTGTCTGTGAAGACATTTGTTTTGTATTTACAATGAGTAGTGCAAGTATAACCATCCACTGTGTGCACTTGGTTATGTGTGTAGATAACAGGGAGTACATGGAGTATAGTATGTCACATAATGATTTGTGATCTTTCCTTGTCCTTGTGAAATGCTTGTTTTCTGCACCTTTTTCTTTGTGATGATACACACCAGTTTCTGTTTCTTCTTGTTGTACGATGGTATGGTGTGGTACTTTGTTCTTTTCATCATGTTGTTGTATGATGAGTGGTGTAGTTAAGGCAGTGCTTGTTGTGGTGTTAACCTTTTGCCCTGTGTGAGTTTTGGACTCTGTGTAGTCTGTCACATTTACTACATTTCCAACTAATAAATCACAGCATGGATTGTCTAATAAAGCACAAGTTACTCTGCCTGATAGGAAAGGTGATTTTATATTGGCCCATGCCATAGGATATTTCTCTAATGTCCCTGAAACAGTTCTGCAATAGATGTACTCATCTAGGTAGTCTTTAGGATCAGCTAGGGTCTTCCGAAGACCGATAAGACAGGACCCTGTGTCGCGTACACATGTGCATACTGTGTCATTGATGTAACCTTCATGGAATGTTAGTTTTCCTAACGACAGTCTTGAGGTTTTGTTCATTTCCTCACCTTCTTGTTGAGTATTGACCTCTTTACATAAGGAATGAGGCTGAGTGATGTTAACAACATTATTGAAATATGGTACAAAGTCTGATGGGTAAAACTCAGCTTGTTCTGAATTTGCAGTGTTTGGTCTTGTTTTCATCTCTGTGATGTTCACTTTTTCTAAGTTCTTTGCTGAACTGTCTGTTGTAATGTTTATGGCTGCATTTGCTTTTGCTATCTGTATTCTTTTTACTCCTTCACATTCAAAACGTCTATGGCCATAAGCAAGGCAAAAATGACATTTTGTTCTATATTTCCTTTGATTTACCTTCCCCAGTTTTTGTGCTATTATAGTATTTAGGTATTCTTGATAAGTGGGATTCTTATCGCATATTCCATTTTCTGTATGTGGAGTGCTACAATGTTTGCACAGTACTGGTTTTGTTTTCTGTGGTTTGTTTTGACAATCTGTGGCTGCAGATGCCGTTGCTTTCACAGTATTTTTCTGTTGAGTGTTCTTAACCAGGTTTATACTTTGGTTGTAGTATTCGCGGCATTTTTCTAGTAAGTTTTTGATAGGTTCTGTTTTGTGTTCTTCTAAATATTTTCCGCATTCGGGTGGGAGTGTTGCTTTTAGTTTTTCTATTAGCAAGAAATTTATTACTCCTTGATTGTTGTCTGAATGTCTAATTACCAATGTTAGTTTTGTGAAAGCTGCTTCTAATTCCCTTACATACTGGGTGAATGACTTGTCTGTGGCTGGTTTCACATTTTGTATTTCTACTTTTATAGTCTCGAAAGAGGTTTGATAGTGTTTTAATATGTTTGTCTTATGATATTCATAGTTTGTACTTGACATATCTGGTATGAACTCTTGTAGTTTTTTATTTTTCATTGGTACGTATGTGTTGTACCATGCATACCAAAAATCTTTTGGGATTTTGTAGTCTTGCATTTTCTTTTCAAATTTCTGTAGCCAATCACGTAGTAAGTCAGGTTTTCTATTACAATTTGCTTTGTCTTGTGCATGTGTACCCTCGAAAAAGTCATGCAAATTTCTGTAATGTCTTGTACCCCAGAGATCTGATCGACCTTCGCTGTCTTCACTAGATGACATTTTCTGTGATTTAATATTTAACTCTAGAAATGATGTTATTTATTCAAGCAAATCAAAGAATGCAGATTTGGGTACCTAGCAATCAAAATTAATCAACTTATCTTTCTCTGCTGACTACTCGAACGCTTGATGTACAGGAACGTGATTCTCGTGCTGGTTACCGCTGACCTGGTCTGGTTACGTCGGTCGCTTTGTAGAATTGAAACCTGCTGTGGAAAGAAATGATGTTATTTTCGTTCTGACTCTATTGACACATCTTTAATTTACAATTTCTTATATATATTATGCAGTAGGTCTTCTTCTTCTTTACAAAAGTAGCGTTCTTTTGTGCGTTCTACATGGGAATGTGGTTCATGTGTACTTCTGACACCATTATACCTGTCAGAGTCCTAATTATTAGCTCTGTCTAGCTCGCTGGACTTGGACAGGCAAATTACAACATCTACGACACATCTACTAATAACACATGAATGCAATCGGAAAACTGGCAGGAGCTATCTCCTGAACAATCATTTATTACAATATATATTACAGGCTGACAACATAGTCGCACTTCACGCTCAAACAATCGTTCACCACCAACAGCCACGCGCTAGCTCACAATGGCGATCTTTACACTGTCGCCCGCATGATCATTCACAATCACAACTTCACATCATCCCGCACATATCACAGTTAGTACACTCCTCGAATATCACTACACAACGTTCATCTCCATCTATCCGTCACAACCACTATCGTTCTATCGTTCTAGCGTTCTCTAGATCTCCACACGTCCGTCCCTATTCGCTGCCTCACACACACTGACTCTCTCCTCGTTGACCTTCCCACATCACGTGGCTCGGTTCACGGGCTTCTTGCCTGACCGTCCACTAGCCAAGCCGTGGTGTCTCTTACTGCCCTTTACCTCAGTCATGCTTACACTGACTCTCGCTTACATACCGGCACTTACATTCTTCCTTACACATGTCATATAAGACCATGACAATGGACTTTACTTGTCCAGTTAGTTGGGTTTTCTACTCATTGTCTCTAATTGTCCAGTTAGTTGGACAGTTATAATCATTGTCTCTACTTGTCCAGTTAGTTGGTCATTTCAAATCATTGTCTTTACTTGTCCAGTTAGTTGGTCAGCTCTATTCATTGTCTCTACTTGTCCAGTTAGTTGGTCATTTCAAATCATTGACTCTACTTGTCCAGTTAGTTGGTCATTTAAAATTATTGTCTCCACTTGTCCAGTTAGTTGGTCATTTAAAATTATTGTCTCCACTTGTCCAGTTAGTTGGTCATTTAAAATTATTGTCTCCACTTGTCCAGTTAGTTGGAAAGCTATAATCATTGTCTCTACTTGTCCAATTAGTTGGTCATTTCAGATCATTGTCTCTACTTGTCCAGTTAGTTGGTCAGCTCTATTCATTGTCTCTACTTGTCCAGTTAGTTGGTCAATTCTACTCATTGTCTCTACTTGTCTAGTTAGTTGGTCAATTCTACTTATTGTCTCTACTTGTCCAGTTAGTTGGTCAATTCTACTCATTGTCTCTACCTGTCCAGTTAGTTGGTCAGCTCTATTCATTGTCTCTACTTTTCCAGTTAGTTGGTCAGTTTTCTCACACATGGGTGAAACATACACATTAGTTTTGTTGGTAACAACAGATTAGCATATTATTAACTGAATGTTGATGACAACACCCAGGTAGATTACAAATTGTTGTATTGTTGATAACAGCAGGTCAGATATACACTTTAGTATTGTTGATAATACACAGACTGAACCTCCACATGCAATATTAATACTTGATAATACACAGACTAAATGTTAACATGCAAGTTAAATATTAATACTTGATAATACACAGACTGAACATTCACATACAAGTTAAATATTAATCTTGATAATACACAGACTGAACATCCACATACAATATTAATACGTGATAATACACAGACTGAACATCACCATGCAAGTTAAATATTAATACTTGATAATACACTGACTGAACATCCACATGCAATATTAATACTTGATAATACACAGACTGAACATCAACATACAAGTTAAATGTTAATACTTGATCATACACAGGCTATATATTAACATGCAAGTTAAATATTGATACTTGATAATACACAGACTGAACATCCACATGCAATATTAATACTTGATAATACACAGACTGAACATCAACATACAAGTTAAATATTGATACTTGATAATACACAGGCTAAATATTAACATGCAAGTTAAATATTGATACTTGATAATACACAGACTGAACCTCCACATGCAATATTAATACTTGATAATACACAGACTGAACATCAACATACAAGTTAAATATTAATCTTGATAATTCACAGACTGAACATCCACATACAATATTAATACTTGATAATACACAGACTGAACATCAAAATGCAAGTTAAATATTAATACTTGATAATACACAGACTGAACATCCACATACAAGTTAAATATTAATACTTGATAATACACAGACTGAACATCAACATGCAATATTAATACTTGATAATACACAGACTGAATATCAACATACAATATTAATACTTGATAATACACAGACTGAACATCAACATACAATATTAATACTTGATAATACACAGACTGAACATTATCATACAAGTTAAATATTAATCTTGATAATACACAGACTGAACATCCACATACAATATTAATACTTGATAATACACAGACTGAACATCCACATACAATATTAATACTTGATAATACACAGACTGAACATCCACATACAATATTAATACTTGATAATACACAGACTGAACATCCACATACAATATTAATACTTGATAATACACAGACTGAACATCAACATACAATATTAATACTTGATAATACACAGACTGAACATCAACATACAAGTTAAATATTAATCTTGATAATACACAGACTGAACATCCACATACAATATTATTACTTGATAATACACAGACCGAACCTCCACATACAATATTAATACTTGATAATACATAGACTGAACATCAACATACAATATTAATACTTGATAATGCACAGACTGAACCTCCACATACAATATTAATCTTGATAATACACAGACTGAACATCAACATACATTAATACTTGATAATACACAGACTGAACATCCACATACAATATTAATACTTGATAACACACAGACTGAACATCAACATACGATATTAATACTTGATAATACACAGTCTGAACATCAACATGCAAGTTAAATATTCATACTTGATAATACACAGACTGAACATCCATATACAATATTAAACTTGATAATACACAGACTGAACATCCACATACAAGTAAAATACTAATACTGAATACTTGTCATTTATAGAAAGAGGTCATGGGAAACTGGGACCACTTTGTGACCCAGGTCGGGGCAGACAACTACTACCTGGAATATGACTTCAAGATCCAGGCTTTCAACAATCTGGGGTTTGGGCCCAACAGTTCACAGGTCACCATCATGTCAGCTGAGGATTGTATGTTCTTCTTCTTCTTCTTGCTGAAGATTGTATGCTATTGGTTTTGTTGCTGTATATTGTATGTTGTTGTTGATTAAGATTGTATGTTGTTGCTGCTGAGGATTGTATGTTCTAAATGATGTTGCTGATGATTGTATGTTCTTGATGTTGTTGCTGAAGATTTTATGTTCTTGATGTTGTTGCTGAAGATTGTATGTTCTTGATGTTATTGCTGAAGATTGTAGGATGTGGATGTTGCTGAAGATTGTATGTTGTTGACATTAATGCTGAAGATTGTATGTTTTTGATGTTGCTGAAGATTGTATACTGTTGATGTTCCAGAAGATTGTAAGTTGTTGATGTTGTTGCTGAAGATTGTAAGTTGTTGATGTTGTTGCTGAAGATTGTAAGTTGTTGATGTTGTTGCTGAAGATTGTAAGTTGTTGATGTTGTTGCTGAAGATTGTAAGTTGTTGATGTTGTTGCTGAAGATAGTATGTTGTTGACTTTTTTGCTGAAAATTATATGTTGTTAATGTTGCTGAAAATTGTATGCTGTTGATGTTGTTGCTAGGGAGATTGTATGTTGTTAATGTTGCTGAAGTTTGTATGTTGTTGAAGCTGTTGAAGATTGTATGCTATCGATGTTGACGTTGAAGATTGTATTTTGTTGGTTTTGTTGCGGAAAATTGTATGCTGTTGATATAGCTGAAGATTGTATGCTGTTGTTGTTGTTGTTGCTGAGGATTGTATTTTGTTGTTGAAGATTGTATTTTGTTGATGCTGTTGCTGAATTTGTATGTTGTTGCTGGAGATTGTATGCTGTTGTTGAAGATTGTATGTTGGTGCTAAAGATCGTTTGTTGCTGAAGATTGTATGCAGTTGATGTTGTTTTTGAAGATTGTATTTTGTTAATGTTGCTGAAGATTGTATGTTGTTGTTGATGTTGCTGAAGATTGTATGCTGTTGTTGATGTTGTTGCTGAAGATTGTATGTTGTTGTTGCTGCTGAAGATTGGATGTTTTTGTTATTGAAGATTGTATAAAGTTGATGTTATTGCTGATGATTGTATGTTGTTGATGTTGTTGCTGAAGATTGTATGTTGTTAATGTTGCTGAAGATTGTTTTATTTTGATGTTGCTGAATATAGTATGTTGTTATTGAAAGTGGTATGGTGTTAATGTTGCTGAAAATTGTTTTATGTTGATGTTGCCAAAGATTGCATGTTATTGCTGAAGATTATATGCTGTTGATGCTGTTGCTGAAGACTGATGTTGTTGGTTTTGTTGCTCAAGATTGTATCCTGTTAATGTTATTTTTGAATTGTATGCTGTTAATGTTGATGTTGAAGATTGTATGTTGTTGATGGTGCTGAAGATTGTATGCTGATGTTGTTGTTGTTGCTGAAGGTTGTACATTGTTGGTGAAGATTGTATGCTGTTGTTGATGTGTTGCTGAAGATTGTACGTTGTTACTGGAGATTGTATGCTGTTGCAGAAGATTATATGTTGTTAATGTTGTTACTAAAGATTGTATGTTGTTAATGTTGTTGCTAAAGATTGTATGTTGTTAATGTTGTTGTGGATATTGTCTGTTGTAAATGATGTTGCTGAAGATTTATGTTGTTGGATTTGTTGCTGAAGATTGTATGTTGTTAATGTTGTTGCTAAAGATTGTATGTTGCTAATGTTGTTGTGGAGATTGTCTGTTGTAAATGATGTTGCTGAAGTGTTGCTGAAGATTGTATGCTGTTGCTGTTGTTGCTGAAGATTGAAGCGCTTCAAATGAAAACCTTAAATCATTTGGTGGTGAAAATATTCTGAAAAAGTAAAGAACAAATGTATCAGTTTTCAATTTAGTCACCACTGCGTTGAATGCAATTCCTCCAGTGCCATTAAAGTGCTTGGATTCCTGTAGAAAAGAATTCTCCTGGCCGCATATGTTACCACTCATGCACAACCTGCTGTACGTTTCATTGGACTGAAAAGTCTTTCCTCCCAATGACTCTGAGTTGTCCAAACAGGTGGAAATTACTTGGGGTTAGGTCTTGCGATGACGGGGGAATGTGGTACATGCTGAAAGTGGAGGTCTTTGATGGTTTTAACCATTGCACTGGCAGTATGAGGTCGAGCGATGTCATGCTGCAAAAGGTCAACTTTACTCAGAAGTTCACGTCGTTTGGATTTGATTGCAGGTCAAAGATGATTCCTGACATAATCTGTATACGTATCACTGGTGACAGTTTTCTCTCTTGGCACGTAGTGCTCTAAAATAACCCCTCGTTCATAAGAGAGTCAGCATAACCTTCCATGCAGATGGCTGCTTGTGAAACTTCTTTGGTTTCGGTGAGGAGGAATGGCGTCATTCTTTGCTTGCTCTCTTCGTTTCCAGCTCGTGGTAGTGAACACAGGTTTCATCTCCAGTAACAATTTTTGATAGGAAACCATCACCTTCTGTTTCAAAGCACAGCAAATGTTCTTGACAAGCATCAATGTGTCGTCGTTTTAATTCTGGAGTCAGCTGCGGTGGCACCTACCGTGCAGACACTTTGTGGTACTGTAGCACATCATGGATGACACTTTGTGGTAATGTAGCACATCATGGATGATGTGGTGTGCTGAACCGTGGCTGATGTCAGGATGTGTGGTAATGTAGCACATCATGGATGATGTGGTGTGCTGAACCGTGGCTGATGTCAGGATGTGTGGTAATGTAGCACACCATGGATGATGTGGTGTGCTGGTAATGTAGCACATTATGGATGATGTGGTGTGCTGAACCATGACTGATGTCAAGAATGTGGTAATGTAGCACATCATAGATGATGTGGTGTGCTGAACCGTGACTGATGTCAAGATGTGTGGTAATGTCACTCACAGTCAAAAGGGGATTTTCCTTGCGAGACTTTCAGTGGTTGCAAGTGACCTTGGGTTCACAACGCGGTGTGCTTGACCAGGTTATGAATTGTCTGTCACAGAAGTCACGCCACTTTGAAACTTTCCCCTTTAAATCATACACTTGCTGGACTGACAGGCATGCATCACCATACTGGACCTTCATTTGCCGATGAATTTCTATAGGTTTCACCCCTTTACTGATTTAAAAAAAACAAACAACAGATAACAAAGCGCTGCTCCTCTTTGGTGCATGTAAAAAATGGGGCGGCCATCTTTAAACTGTCCTTATGATGCCACCATGTTCGTCTCCACCATGATGTCACATGCTTAATCCCTCTTGACATCCTGAACAACAATGATGGTAAGTGACAAGACAACGGCATGGTTATTGTAATTTATATCACACTTGTAAGTTTTCATTTAAAGCCTTAAAGGTACAAGGTCAGCTTCACAAACTGTGTCTTTCAGACAGTTGGTCACCTGGCCTGATGTAGTCGTGACCTAGCACAGACCAGCCTCACTCCCATTGCACTCCCAGGCCAGTATTTGCCATGTGGTGCTGACCTTGACCTTTGTTGGCAGAGTTGTATTTCCGTTTCAGTGCCAGTGGCTACAGCCACCAACGTGGCCGCCGATGGCTACAACGGCACGGCTGTGGAGGTGTCGTGGACGCCGGTCCCACAGACCAGAGAATATGCTGGAGGCAAGATCTTGGGCTATCAGGTAATTGTCCTGTCTATGTGTGTTTGTGTGTGTCCCATGATATACTTCTTCACCTCCATGATTGCACCTCCATGATTGCACACCTCCATGTTGCACCACCTCATGATCACACCACCTCCATGATCCCCACCTCCCATGATCACACACCTCATGATTGCACCACTCCATGATTGCACCACCTCCATGATCACACCACCTCCATGATTGCACCACCTCCATGATTGCACCACCTCCATGATTGCACCACCTCCATGATTGCACCACCTCCATGATCACACCACCTCCATGATTGCACCACCTCCATGATCACACCACCTCCATGATTGCACCACCTCCATGATCACATCACCTCCATGATTGCACCACCTCCATGATCACACCACCTCCATGATCACACCACCTCCATGATCGCACACCACCTCCATGATTGCACCACCTCCATGATCACACCACCTCCATGATCACACCACCTCCATGATCACACCACCATCCATGATCGCACCACCGCCATGATTCACCACCTCCATGATCACACAACCTCCATGTCACATCACGCTCCATGATCACACCACCTCCATGATTGCATCACCTCCATGATATGCACCACCTCCATGATTGCACCACCTCCATGAGTGCACCACCTCCATGATTCACCACCTCCATGATTGCACACCTCCATGATCACACCAAACCTCCATGATTGAACCACCTCCATGAATTGCAAACCACCTCCATGATCACACCACCTCCATGATTGCACACCTCCATGATCACACCACCTCCATGAGTGCACAGCACCTCCATGATTCACCACCTCCATGATTGCACCACCTCCATGATTGCACCACCTCCATGATTGCACCACCTCCATGATCACACCACCTCCATGATCAGCACCACCTCCATGATCACACCACCTCCATGATCACACCACCTCCATGATCACACCACCTCCATGATTGCACCACCTCCATGATTGCACCACCTCCATGATCGCACCACCTCCATGATCACACCACCTCCATGATCACACCACCTCCATGATCACACCACCTCCATGATCACACCACCTCCATGATCACACCACCTCCATGATCGCATCACCTCCATGATTGCACCACCTCCATGATCACACCACCTCCATGATTGCACCACCTCCATGATCACACCACCTCCATGATTGCACCACCTCCATGATTGCACCACCTCCATGATTGCACCACCTCCATGATTGCACCACCTCCATGATCACACCACCTCCATGATTGCACCACCTCCATGATTGCACCACCTCCATGATTGCACCACCTCCATGATTGCACCACCTCCATGATTGCACCACCTCCATGATTGCACCACCTCCATGATTCACACCACCTCCATGATCACACCACCTCACATGATTGCACACACCTCCATGATCAGCACCCACCTCCATGATCTGCACCACCTCCATGATCAGCACCACCTCCATGATTGCACCCACCTCCATGATTGCACCACCTCCATGATTCACACCACCTCCATGATTGCATCACCTCCATGATCACACCACCTCCATGATTGCACCACCTCCATGATTGCATCACCTCCATGATTGCAACACCTCCATGATTGCACCACCTCCATGATTGCACCACCTCCATGATCGCACCACATCCATGATTGCACCACCTCCATGATTGCACCACCTCCATGATTGCACCACCTCCATGATCACACCACCTCCATGATTGCACCACCTCCATGATTGCACCACCTCCATGATCACACCACCTCCATGATTAGCACCACCTCCATGATTGCACCACCTCCATGATTCACACACCTCCATGATTGCACCACCTCCATGATTGCACCACCTCCATGATCACCACCTCCATGATTGCACCACCTCCATGATCACACCACCTCCATGATTGCACCACCTCCATGATCACACCACCTCCATGATTGCACCACCTCCATGATACACCACCTCCATGATTGCACCACCTCCATGATTGCACCATTGCACCACCTCCATGATTGCACCACCTCCATGATCACCCACCTCCATGATCACCACCTCCATGATTGCACCACCTCCATGTTTCCCCCTCCATGATCCCCACCTCCATGATCCCACCACCTCCATGATCCACCACCTCCATGATCCACCACCTCCATGATCACCACCCCTTCCACCCCTCCATGATCACCCCTCCATGATCACCACCTCCATGATCACACCACCTCCATGATCACCACCTCCATGTTTCACACCTCCATGATCCACCACCTCCATGTTTCACCACCTCCATGATCCACCACCTCCATGATCCACCACCTCCATGATCCACCACCTCCATGATCCACCACCTCCATGATCCACCACCTCCATGCACACCACCTCCATGATCACACCACCTCCATGTTTCACCCCTCCATGTTTCACCACCTCCATGATACACCACCCCATGATCCACCACCTCCATGATCCACCACCTCCATGATTGCACCACCTCCATGTTTCACCACCTCCATGATCACCACCTCCATGATCCACCACCTCCATGATCACACCACCTCCATGATCCACCACCTCCATGATCCACCACCTCCATGATCCCCCACCTCCATGATCCCCACCCCATGATCACACCACCTCCATGTTTCACCACCTCCATGATCCACCACCTCCATGATCCACCACCTCCATAAAACCCACCTCCATGATCACACCACCTCCATTTTTTCCCCCCCCTTCCACCCCCTTCCACCACCTCCATGATCACCACCTCCTGATCACACCACCTCCATGATCACCATTGATTGCACCACCTCCATGTTTCACCCCCTCCATGATCACACCCCTCCATGATTGCCCACCTCCATGTTTCACCACCTCCATGATCCACCACCTCCATGATCCCCCACCTCCATGATTCACCACCTCCATGTTTCCCCACCTCCATGATCACACCACCTCCATGTTTCACCACCTCCATGACACACCTCCATGATCCACCACCTCCATGATCCACCACCTCCATGATCCACCACCTCCATGTTTCACCACCTCCATGTTTCACCACCTCCATGTTTCACCACCCCCAAATTTTCCACCACCTCCATGTTTCACCACCTCCATGATCACACCACCTCCATGTTCACACCTCCATATCCACCACCTCCATGTTTCACCACCTCCATGATCCACCACCTCCATGTTTCCCCCTCCATGATCACCACCTCCATGATCCACCACCTCCATGATCCACCACCTCCATGATCACCACCTCCATAAACCACCACCTCCATGATCAACCACCTCCATGATCACACCACCTCCATGTTTCACCACCTCCATGTTTCACCACCTCCATGATCCACCCCTCCATGTCACCCACCTCCATGATCCACCACCTCCATGTTTCACCACCTCCATGATCACACCACCTCCATGATCCACCACCTCCATGATCCACCACCTCCATGATTGCACCACCTCCATGATCCACCACCTCCATGTTTGCACCACCTCCATGTTTCACCACCTCCATGATCCACCACCTCCATGTTTGCACCACCTCCATGATTGCCCCACCTCCATGTTTCACCCCTCCATGATCCACCACCTCCATGTTTCACCACCTCCATGTTTCACCACCTCCATTACCACCTCCATGATCCACCACCTCCATGATCACACCACCTCCATGTTTCACCCCCCATGATTGCACCACCTCCATTTTCACCACCTCCATGATTGCACCCTCCATGATCCACCACCTCCATGATCCACCACCTCCATGATCCACCACCCCATGATTCACCCCTCCATGATAAAACCCCCCCCCCCAACCCCAAAAACCCCCCAAAACCCCCCCAAACCCCCCCAAACCCAAAAACCCCCAAAAACCCCCAAAAACCCCCCCAAAACCCCCCCACCCCAACCCAAAAACCCCCCCAAAAACCCCCAAAACCCCCCCAAAACCCCCCCAAAACCCAAAACCCCCCCAAACCCCCACCTCCATGATCCACCACCTCCATGATCCACCACCTCCATGTCCCCCCTTGCCCCCCCAAACCACCCCATGTTTCACCACCTCCATGTTTCCCACCCCTTGATCACACCACCTCCATGTTTCACCACCTCCATGATCACACCACCTCCATGATCACACCACCTCCATGTTCCCCACCTCCATGATCACACCACCTCCATGATCCACCACCTCCATGATCCCCACCTCCATGTTTCACCACCTCCATGATCCACCACCTCCATGATCACACCACCTCCATGTTTCACCACCTCCATGATCACACCACCTCCATGATCCACCACCTCCATGTTTCACCACCTCCATGTTCCCCCCCTTGCCCCCCTTGCCCCCCCTTGCCCCCCCCCACCTCCATGATACCCACCTCCATGTTTACCACCTCCATGTTTTCCCCCCCTTGAAAACCCCCTTGCCCCCCCTTGCACCACCTCCATGTTTCACCACCTCCATGATCCACCACCTCCATGATCACCCACCTCCATGTTTCACCACCTCCATGTTTACCACCTCCATGATCCACCACCTCCATGATCACACCCCTCCATGATCACCCCTCCATGATCACCCCTCCATGATTGCACCCCTCCATGATCCACCACCTCCATGATCCACCACCTCCATGTTACCACCTCCATGATCACACCACCTCCATGATCCACCCCCTCCATGATCCACCACCTCCATGATCCACCACCTCCATGATCCACCACCTCCATGATCCACCACCTCCATGATCACCCCCCCCTTGTTTCACCACCTCCATGTTTCACCACCTCCATGATCCACCACCTCCATGATCCACCACCTCCATGATCACACCACCTCCATATCCCACCTCCATGATTGCACCACCTCCATGATCACCACCTCCATGATCACCCCCCAATCCCCCCCATGATCCCCCTCCATGATCCACCACCTCCATGTTCACCCCTCCAGTTTCCCCACCCCAAAAACCCCCCCAAAAACCCCCCAAACAACCACCCCTTTTACCCCCCCCACCCCCCCCCCACCCCTTTTAACCCCCCCAAACCCCCCCCAAAACCCCCCCAAAACCCCCCAAAAACCCCCCAAAACCCCCCAAACAACCACCCCAATACCCCCCTTGAAAACCCCCTCCATGATCCACCCCTCCATGTTCACCACCTCCATGATCCACCACCTCCATGTTTCACCACCTCCATGTTTCACCACCTCCATGTTTCACCACCTCCATGATCCACCACCTCCATGATTGCACCACCTCCATGATCCACCACCTCCATGATCACACCACCTCCATGATCCCCCACCTCCATGTTTCACCACCTCCATGTTTCACCACCTCCATGTTTCCCCCTCCATGTTTCACCACCTCCATGTTTCACCACCTCCATGTTTCACCACCTCCATGATCACACCACCTCCATGATCCACCACCTCCATGATCCACCACCTCCATGATTGCACCACCTCCATGTTTCCACCACCTCCATGATCCACCCCCCCATGTTTCACCACCTCCATGATCACACCACCTCCATGTTTCACCACCTCCATGATCACACCACCTCCATGTTTCACCACCTCCATGATCCACCCCCCCATGATCCACCACCTCCATGTTTCACCACCTCCATGTTTCACCACCTCCATGATCCACCACCTCCATGTTTCCCCACCCCAATAACCCACCCCAATTCACCACCTCCATGATCCCCCCTCCATGATCACCCCACCTCCATGATCACACCCCTCCATGTTTCACCACCTCCATGATCACACCACCTCCATGATCCACCACCTCCATGATCCACCACCTCCATGATCACCCCACCTCCATGATCCACCACCTCCATGTTTCACCACCTCCATGTTGCACCACCCCATGTTTCCACCCCCTCCATGACCACCACCTCCATGATTCCCCCCCTTCACCACCTCCATGATCAACCCCCTCCATGATCACACCACCTCCATGATCCACCACCTCCATGATCCACCACCTCCATGATCCCACCTCCATGTTTCACCACCTCCATGATCACACCACCTCCATGATCCACCACCTCCATGATTGCACCACCTCCATGATTGCACCCCCCCACCACCTCCATGATTGCACCACCTCCATGTTTCACCACCTCCATGTTTCACCACCTCCATGATCACACCCCCCTTTTCCCACCCCTTTTCACCCCACCTCCATGTTTCACCACCTCCATGATCCACCCCTCCATGATCACCCCCCTGACACCACCTCCATGATCACCACCTCCATGATCCACCACCTCCATGATCACACCACCTCCATGACACCACCCCCAAATTTCAACCCCCCAACCCCTTTCCCCCCCCAAATTCCCCCCCCTTCCCCCCCCTTTCCCCCCCCTTTTCCCCCCCCAAAAAACCCCCCCAAAACCCCCCCTTCCCCCCCCTTTCCCCCCCCTTCCCCCCCCTTTCCCCCCCCTTTTCCCCCCCTTTCCCCCCCTTTCCCCCCCTTTCCCCCCCCTTTTCCCCCCCTTTTCCCACCCCAATAACCCACCCCAATAACCCACCCCAATCCCCCTCCATGTTTCCCATATGATAAACCCACCTCCATGATCCACCACCTCCAATAACCCACCCCTTTTCCCCCCCCATGATACCACCTCCATGATCCCCCCCCCCCCCCATCACACCACCTCCATGATCACACCACCTCCATGATCACACCACCTCCATGATTCACACACCTCCATGAGTCACCAACCTCCATGATCACACCACCTCCATGATCACATCACCTCCATGATCACACCACCTCCATGATTGCACCACCTCCATGATCACACCACCTCCATGATCACACCACCTCCATGATCACACCACCTCCATGATCACCCACCTCCATGATCGCAACCACCTCCATGATTGCACCACCTCCATGATCACACCACCTCCATGATTGCACCACCTCCATGATTGCACCACCTCCATGATTGCACCACCTCCATGATCACACCACCTCCATGATCACACCACCTCCATGATCACACCACCTCCATGATCACACCACCTCCATGATTGCACCACCTCCATGATCACACCACCTCCATGATCACACCACCTCCATGATCACACCACCTCCATTGATCAACCCCCCCCCACCTCCATGATCCACCACCTCCATGATCCACACCTCCATGATCACACCACCTCCAATAACCCACCCCTTTTCCCCACCCCATACCCCCCCCCCTTTTTCCCCCCCCCCATACCCCCCCCCATACCCCCCCCCCATAACCCCCCCCCCCATAACCCCCCCCCCATAACCCCCCCCCCATACACCACCTCCATGATTGCACCACCTCCATGATTGCACCACCTCCATGATTGCACCACCTCCATGATTGCACCACCTCCATGATTGCACCACCTCCATGATCAACCACCTCCATGATCACACCACCTCCATGATTGCACCACCTCCATGATCACACCACCTCCATGATCACACCACCTCCATGATCACACCACCTCCATGATCACACCACCTCCATGATCACACCACCTCCATGATCACACCACCTCCATGATCACACCACCTCCATGATCACACCACCTCCATGATCACACCACCTCCATGATTGCACCACCTCCATGATCACACCACCTCCATGATTGCACCACCTCCATGATTGCACCACCTCCATGATTGCACACCTCCATGATTGCCACCACCTCCATGATTGCACATCACCTCCATGATCACACCACCTCCATGATCACATCACCTCCATGATCACATCACCTCCATGATCACATCACCTCCATGATCACACACTCCATGATCACACACCTCCATGATCACCACCTCCATGATCACCACCATCCATGATCACACACCTCCATGATCACACCCACCTCATGATCACACCACCTCCATGATCAAA
This sequence comes from Cepaea nemoralis, assembly GCA_014155875.1. Classification (NCBI taxonomy): domain Eukaryota; kingdom Metazoa; phylum Mollusca; class Gastropoda; order Stylommatophora; family Helicidae; genus Cepaea; species Cepaea nemoralis. The sequence continues at coordinate 68,253 of JACEFZ010015315.1, read as the reverse complement.
CCACCTCCATGATCACACCACCTCCATGATCACACCACCTCCAGGATACACCACCTCCATGATTGCACCACCTCCATGAGATCACCACCTCCATGATCACACACCTCCATGATGCACACCACCTCCATGATCACACCACCTCCATGATCACACCACCTCCATGATCACACCACCTCCATGATCACATCACCTCCATGATCACATCACCTCCATGATCGACACACCTCCATGATTGCACCACCTCCATGATCACACCACCTCCATGATGGCACCACCTCCATGATTCACCCACCTCCATGATTGCACCACTCCATGATCACACCACCTCCTATGATTGCACCACCGCCATGATTGCACCACCTCCATGAATCGCACCACCTTCCATGACTTCACCACCTCCATGATCCACCACCTCCATGATCACCCCACCTCCATGATCACCCCACCTCCATGTTTCACCACCTCCATGTTTCACCCCCTCCATGATCACACACCTCCATGATCACACCACCTCCATGATCCACCACCTCCAATAACCCACCCCAATAACCCACCCCTTTTCCCACCCCTTTTACCACCTCCATGATGCACCACCTCCATGATCCACCACCTCCATGATCACACCACCTCCATGCACACCACCTCCATGATCCCCACCCCCCCACCCCTTTTCCCACCCCATGATCACACCACCTCCATGATCACACCACCTCCAGGGAAACCCCCCCAAAACCACCTCCATGATCCACCACCTCCATGATAAACCCACCTCCATGATACACCACCTCCATGATCACACCACCTCCATGATCCACCACCTCCATGATAAACCCACCTCCATGTTTCACCACCTCCATGATCACACCACCTCCATGTTTCACCACCTCCATGATCCACACCTCCATGATCCACCACCTCCATGATCACACCACCTCCATGATCCACCACCTCCATGATCCACCCCCTCCATGATCACACCACCTCCATGATCACACACCTCCATGATCCACCCTCCATGATCACACCACCCCCACCACCTCCATGATCACACCACCTCCATGATCACACCACCTCCATGTTTCACCACCTCCATGATCACCCCCCCATGATCCACCACCTCCATGATCCCACCACCTCCATGTTTGCACCACCCCATGATCCACCACCTCCATGATCACCACCTCCATGTCACCACCTCCATGATCCACCACCTCCATGATCACACCCCTCCATGATCCACCACCTCCATGTTTCACCACCTCCATGATCCCCCACCCCATGATCCACCACCTCCATGATCCACCACCTCCATGATCCACCACCTCCATGATCAAAACCCCCAAACACCACCTCCATGATCACACCACCTCCATGATCCACCACCTCCATGATCCACCACCTCCATGATCCACCCCCAATAACCACCTCCATGATCCACCACCCCCATAAACCACCACCTCCATGATCACACACCTCCATGATCCACCACCTCCATGATCCCCACCTCCATGATCACACCACCTCCATGATCCACCACCTCCATGATCCACCACCTCCATGATCACACCACCTCCATGTTTCACCACCTCCATGATCACCCACCCCCATGATACACCACCTCCATGATCCACCACCTCCATGATCACACCACCTCCATGATCCACCACCTCCATGATCCACCACCTCCATGATCACCCACCTCCATAAAACCCCCCCCTTTCCCCCCCCCCCACCTCCATGATCCCCCCCATGATCACCCCCCCACCCCCCTGATCACACCACCTCCATGTTTCACCACCTCCATGTTGCCCCCCCTTTTCCCCCCCTTTGCCCCCCCTGATACCACCTCCATGATCCACCACCCCATGATCACACCACCTCCATGATCACACCACCTCCATGTTTCACCACCTCCATGATCCACCACCTCCATGATCACACCCCTCCATGACACCACCTCCATGATCCACCACCTCCATGATCCACCACCTCCATGATAAACCCACCTCCATGATCACACCACCTCCATGTTTCACCACCTCCATGATCCACACCTCCATGATCACACCCCTCCATGATCCACCACCTCCATGATCCACCACCTCCATGATCCACCACCTCCATGATCACCACCTCCATGATCACACCACCTCCATGATCCACCACCTCCATGATCCACCCCCTCCTGATCCACCACCTCCATGATCCACCACCTCCATGACACCCCCCTCCATGATCACACCACCTCCATGATCACACCACCTCCATGATCACACCACCTCCATGATCCACCACCTCCATGATCACACCACCTCCATGTTTCCCACCCCTTCCCCCCCCTTTCCCCCCCTTTTCCCCCCCTTTCCCCCCCAAATTCCCCCCCCAAAAACCCCCCCAAACAAACCCCAAATTTCCCCCCCAAAAACCCCCCCAAACAACCCCAAACAACCCCCCCCCAAACCCCCCCCCAAAACCCCCCCCCAAAACCCCCCCCCCAAACCCCCCCCCCAAAAACCCCCCTCCATGATCACACCACCTCCATGATCCACCACCTCCATGTTTCACCACCTCCATGATCCACCACCTCCATGATCACACCACCTCCATGATTGCACCACCTCCATGTTTCACCACCTCCATGATCCCCCACCTCCATGATCCACCCCCCATGATCCACCACTCCATGATTGCACCACCTCCATGATTCACCCCCTCCATGATCCACCACCTCCATGATCCACCACCCCATGTTTCACCACCTCCATGATCACCACCTCCATGATCACACCACCTCCATGTTTCCCACCTCCATGATCACCACCTCCATTTTGCCCCAAAACCCCCCCAAAAACCCCCAAAACCCAAAAACCCCCAAAAACCCCCAAAAACCCCCAAACCAACCCCTCCATGATCCACCACCTCCATGATCAACCCCTCCATGATCACACCACCTCCATGATCACCACCTCCATGATCCACCACCTCCATGTTTCACCACCTCCATGATCACCCCTCCATGATCACACCCCCTCCATGATCCACCACCTCCATGATCACACCACCTCCATGTTTCACCACCTCCATGATCCACCACCTCCATGTCACCCCCTTGCCCCCCTTTTTCCCCCATTGCCCCCTCCATGATCCACCCTCCATGATCACACCACCTCCATGTTTCACCACCTCCATGATCACCCACCTCCATGTTTCACCACCTCCATGATCACACCACCTCCATGATCCACCACCTCCATGTCACCCCCCCCACCCCCCCCACCCCCCCCCCCCCCCCCCCCCATGATCCCACCACCTCCATGATCACCACCTCCATGATCAACCCCCCTTCACACCACCTCCATGATCAACCCCCCATGATCACACCCCCTCCATGATCCACCACCCCATGATCACACCACCTCCATGTTTCACCACCTCCATGATCCACCACCTCCATGATCACACCACCTCCATGATACACCACCTCCATGATCACCACCTCCATGATCCACCACCTCCATGTTTCCCCCCCTTTCACCACCTCCATGTTTCACCACCTCCATGATCACACCACCTCCATGATCACCCACCTCCATAAAACCCCCCCCCCCCCCCCATGTTTCACCACCTCCATGATCACACCACCTCCATGTTTCACCACCTCCATGATCCACCACCTCCATGTCACCACCTCCATGATCACCCACCCCATGATCCACCCCCTCCATGATCCCCCCTCCATTCACCACCTCCATGATCACACCACCTCCATAAACCCCCCCAATCCCCCACCTCCATGATCACACCACCTCCATGTTTCACCACCTCCATTTTCACCACCTCCATGACACCCCTCCATGATCCACCACCTCCATGTTTCACCACCTCCATGATCACACACCCCATGATCCACCACCTCCATGATCACACCACCTCCATGTTTCACCCCCCAATAACCCCCCCCCCATACACCACCTCCATGATCACCCCACCTCCATGATCCACCACCTCCATGATCCACCACCCCTTTTCCCCACCCCAATAACCCACCCCTTCCCCCCCCTTCCCCCCCCTTTCCCCCCCTCCCCCCCTTTCCCCCCCCTCCCCCCCCTTAACCCCCCCATGTTTCACCACCTCCATGATCACACCACCTCCATGATCCACCACCTCCATGTTTCACCACCTCCATGTTTTCACCACCCCCATACCCCCTTGCCCCCCCTTGCCCCCCCCCAAACACCCCTTGCCAACCCCTTGCCCCCCCCCCTTTTCCCCCCCCCCTTTTCCCCCCCATGATCACCACCTCCATGATCCACCACCTCCATGATCCACCACCTCCATGTTTCACCACCTCCATGTTTACCACCTCCATGATCACACCACCTCCATGTTTCACCCCCTTTCCCCCCCTTCACCACCTCCATGACCACCACCTCCATGTTTCACCACCTCCATGTTTCACCACCTCCATGATTGCACCACCCCATGATTCCCACCACCTCCATGTTTAACCACCTCCATGACACCACCTCCTGATCCACCACCTCCATGATTCCCCCCCCCCCCCCTTTCACCACCTCCATGATAACCCCCCCCCCACCCCCCTTTACCACCTCCATGATCCACCACCTCCATGATACCCCTCCATGATCACACCCCTCCATGATCACCCACCTCCATGATCACCCCTCCATGATCACCCTCCATGATCCACCACCTCCATGATCCACCACCTCCATGTTTGCACCACCTCCATGATCCCCACCCCAATAACCCCCCCCCAATAACCACCCCATACCCCCCCCATAACCCCCCCCCATACACCCCCCATTTCAAACCCCAATCACCCTCCATGATCAACCACCTCCATGATCCCCCCCTTTCCCCCCCTTTCCCCCCCCCACCACCTCCATGATCCACCACCTCCATGATCCCCACCTCCATGTTTGCCCACCCCATGTTTCACCACCTCCATGATCCACCCCTCCATGTTTCACCACCTCCATGATCCACCACCTCCATGATCCACCACCTCCATATACCCCTCCATGATCCACCACCTCCATGATCACCCCTCCATGATCCACCACCTCCATAAACCCCCCCCCTTTTCCACCACCTCCATGATCCCCCCCCCATACACCCCCCCCATGATCCACCACCTCCATGTTTCCACCACCTCCATGTTTCACCACCTCCATGATTGACCACCTCCATGATCCACCACCTCCATGATCCCCAAACCTCCATGATCCCCCCCCCCCCACCTCCATGTTTCACCACCTCCATGATAGCACACCACCTCCATGATCACACACCTCCATGATCACACCACCTCCATGATTGCACCACCTCCATGTGCACACCACCTCCATGATCACACCACCTCCATGAGTGCACCACCTCCATGATCACCCACCTCCATGATTGCACACCCACCTCCATGATTGCAGCCACCTCCATGATTTGCACACACCTCCATGAATTGCACCACCTCCATGATTGCACCACCTCCATGATTGCACCACCTCCATGATTCACACCACCCCATGATTCACACACCTCCATGATTGCACCACCTCCATGATCACACCACCTCCATGATTGCACCACCTCCATGATCGCACCACCTCCATGATTGCACCACCTCCATGATTGCACCACCTCCATGATTGCACCACCTCCATGATCACACCACCTCCATGATTGCACCACCTCCATGATTGCACCACCTCCATGATTGCACCACCTCCATGATTGCACCACCTCCATGATTGCACCACCTCCATGATCACACCACCTCCATGATTGCACCACCTCCATGATCGCCACCACCTCCATGATTGCACCCACCTCCATGATTGCACAACCTCCATGATTCACACCACCTCCATGATTGCACACACCTCCATGATTGCACCACCTCCATGATCACACCACCTCCATGATTGCCCACCATCCATGATACACAGCCGACCTACCATGATGCAACCACCTCCATGAATCTGCACCACCTCCATGATTGCACCACTCCATGATTCACACCACCTCCATGATTGCACACACTCCATGATTGCACCACCTCCATGCTTGCACCACCTCCATGATCTGCACCACCTCCATGATGCACACCTCCATGATGCACACCACCTCCAGTGATCACACCACCTCCATGATGCACACCTCATGATTGCACCACCTCCATGATCACACCACACTCCATGATCACACCACCTCCATGATTGCAACCACCTCCATGATCACACCACCTCCATGGATCACACACCTCCATGATTGCACCACCTCCATGATCACAACCACCTCCATGATCACACCACCTCCATGATTGCACCACCTCCATGATCACACCACCTCCATGATTGCACCACCTCCATGATTGCACCACCTCCATGATTGCACCACCTCCATGATCACACCACCTCCATGATCGCACCACCTCCATGATCATCACCACCTCCATGATTCGCACCACCTCCATGATTGCACCCACCTCCATGATTGCACCCACCTCCATGATCACACCACCTCCATGATGCACCACCTCCATGATTGCACCACCTCCATGATCACACCACCTCCATGATTGCACCACCTCCATGATTGCACCACCTCCATGATCACACCACCTCCATGATTGCACCACCTCCATGATAGCACCACCTCCATGATTGCACCACCTCCATGATCACACCACCTCCATGATCTACACCACCTCCATGATTGCCACCACCTCCATGATTCACCACCTCCATGATCACACCACTCCATGATCCATGCACCACCTCCATGATTGCACCACCTCCATGATCACACCACCCTCCATGATTGCATCACCTCCATGATTGCACACCACCTCCATGATTGCACCACCTCCATGATTGCACCACCTCCATGATTGCATCACCTCCATGATTGCACCACCTCCATGATCACACCACCTCCATGATTGCACCACCTCCATGATTGCACACCCACCCACCTCCATGATTGCACCACCTCCATGATCACACCACCCTCCATGATTGCACACCACCTCCATGATTGCACCACCTCCATGATTGCACCACCTCCATGATCCACCACCTCCATGATTGCACCACCTCCATGATCAGCACCACCTCCATGATCTCACACCACCTCCATGATTGCACCACCTCCATGATCACACCACCTCCATGATGCACACCACCTCCATGATTGCACACACCTCCATGATTGCACCACCTCCATGATTGCACCACCTCCATGATGCACCACCTCCATGATGCACACCACCTCCATGATCACACACCTCCATGATCACACACCTCCATGATTGCACCACCTCCATGATTGCACCCACCTCCATGATGCACACCACCTCCATGATTGCACCACCTCCATGATTGCACCACCTCCATGATGCACACCACCTCCATGATTGCACCACCTCCATGATGCACCACCTCCATGATCGCACCACCTCCATGATTGCACCACCTCCATGATCACACCACCTCCATGATTGCACCACCTCCATGATTGCACCACCTCCATGATTGCACCACCTCCATGATGCACCACCTCCATGATCACACCACCTCCATGATTGCACCACCTCCATGATCACACCACCTCCATGATTGCACCACCTCCATGATCACACCACCTCCATGATTGCACCACCTCCATGATTGCACCACCTCCATGATTGCACCACCTCCATGATCGCACCACCTCCATGATTGCACCACCTCCATGATTGCACCACCTCCATGATCACACCACCTCCATGATCACACCACCTCCATGATCACATCACCTCCATGATTGCACCACCTCCATGATCACACCACCTCCATGATTGCACCACCTCCATGATGCACCACCTCCATGATCACACCACCTCCATGATCGCACCACCTCCATGATTCACACCACCTCCATGATTGCACCACCTCCATGATTGCACCACCTCCATGATCACCACCTCCATGATGCACACACCTCCATGATTGCACTCACCTCCATGATTGCACCACCTCCATGATTGCACACACCTCCATGATGCACTCACCTCCATGATTGCACCACCTCCATGATCCACACCTCCATGATTGCACCACCTCCATGATTGCACCACCTCCATGATCACACCACCTCCATGATTGCACCACCTCCATGATTGCACCACCTCCATGATTGCACCACCTCCATGATTGCACCACCTCCATGATCACACCACCTCCATGATTGCACCACCTCCATGATCACACCACCTCCATGATTGCACCACCTCCATGATCACACCACCTCCATGATGCACCACCTCCATGATTGCACCACCTCCATGATTGCACCACCTCCATGATCACATCCACCTCCATGAGTGCACATCACCTCCATGATCACACCACCTCCATGATCACATCACCTCCATGATTGCACCCACCTCCATGATGCACACACCTCCATGATCACATCACCTCCATGATCACATCACCTCCATGATCACATCACCTCCATGATCACATCACCTCCATGATGCACCACCTCCATGATCACACCACCTCCATGATTGCACCACCTCCATGATCACACCACCTCCATGATTGCACCACCTCCATGATTGCACCACCTCCATGATTGCCACCACCTCCATGATTACACCACCTCCATGATTGCACCACCTCCATGATTGCACCACCTCCATGATCACATCACCTCCATGATCACACCACCTCCATGATCACACCACCTCCATGCTCACACCTCCATGATTGCACACCTCCATGATTGCACACCACCTCCATGATTGCACCACCTCCATGATCACACCACCTCCATGATTGCACCACCTCCATGATTGCACCACCTCCATGATCACACCACCTCCATGATCGCACCACCTCCATGATTGCACCACCTCCATGATCACACCACCTCCATGATCACACCACCTCCATGATTGCATCACCTCCATGATCACACACCTCCATGATTGCACCACCTCCATGATTGCATCACCTCCATGATTGCACCACCTCCATGATTGCACCACCTCCATGATTGCACCACCTCCATGATTGCACCACCTCCATGATTGCACCACCTCCATGATTGCACCACCTCCATGATCACCACCTCCATGATTGCACCACCTCCATGATCACACCACCTCCATGATCACACCACCTCCATGATTGCACCACCTCCATGATTGCACCACCTCCATGATTGCACCACCTCCATGATTCACCACCTCCATGATTCAACCACCTCCATGATTGCACCACCTCCATGATTGCACCACCTCCATGATTGCACCACCTCCATGATCACCCACCTCCATGATCACCACCCCATTACACCTCCTGATGACCACCACCTCCATGATCACACCCCTCCAATTGCACCCCTCCATGATCACACCACCTCCATGATTGCACCACCTCCATGACACACCACCATGATCACCACCTCCATGATTGCACCACCTCCATGATCACACCACCTCCATGATTGCACCACCTCCATGATCACACCACCCCATGATCCACCCCCCTTCACACCACCTCCATGATCACCACCTCCATGATCACCACCCCATGATCACCACCTCCATGATTGCATCCACCTCCTATGATTGCTATCACCTCCATGATTCACACCACCTCCATGATCACACCACCTCCATGATTGCATCACCTCCATGGATTGCTACCACCTACCATGATGTATCACCTCCATGATGCATCACTCATGATTGCACCACTCCATGATTGTAATCACCCTCCATGATTGCATCACCTCCATGATTCGCACCAACCTCACATGATTGCACCACCTCCAGATTGCACCACCTCCATGAATGCACACCACCTCCAGGATTGCATCAACCTCCATGATTAGCACCACCTCCATGATCACACACCTCCTGATTGATCACCTCCATGATTGCACCACCTCCATGATTGCATCACCTCCATGATTGCACCACCTCCATGATTGCACCACCTCCATGAATGCACCACCTCTATGATTGCATCATCTGCAAGCCTCTAACCCCACAACTGTTCTTTCAAGGGTACAAACAAGTGAAAGTCTCAGACAACAAGTCTGGACTGTCTGCTGGATGTTTCAAGACCTCACATTTTCGGAGCACATATTGTATTCTCTGTATGTGCAGCTTTATGAGGGCTGGCATCGTGCAGCAACAATGTTCCTGTTGAGAGAAGACCACCGTGTTGTGACTGTACCACGGGCTTCGGTTTGTTCACTTTCATCTCCACTGTATGGAGCACTAGTCACAGTTTGTTCACTTTCATCTCCACTGTATGGAGCACTAATCACAGTTTCACCCCTTTCCTAGGCATGCACCAACATAAGGCCCTTGACAGCCCTAAAGATGGGCATCATAACTTTCCCACCAGATTCTTGCATCTTGAATTTGATCTTAACCGGAGACAACAGATGTTTCCACTGCATGGCCTGCCTCGCACTCTATGGTTTGTAATGATGCACCAGGTCACACATTTTCTGACCACACAATATGAATAACGCCGAGTTGTTCTTCTACAATGCAAGTCCATAGTGGGGCAGTCATCTTGTAATCGCTATTGTGCATTTGCACTCTATACAACCCTTTCATGAGGGTATTATTTAAGAGCCAGTTTGTGTCCTGAAATAAGATCTTCCATTGTACATGCTCTTCCACGCACATTGTAATAACATTTCTGTTACTTAATGGCCTTCTCTCATAAATATGGTGACAGAGAGAAAGAAAGAACAGTAGTTTCCTTATTAAGATACTTGCCTTATGATCATATCAGAACTCACCCACCAACCATGGTTATCATGTACACACTTCAAAACTCACCCACCAACCATGTATGATTGCTGTGTACACACATTAAAACTCACCCACCAACCATTTATTGCTTTATACACAAATTAAAACACACCCACAAACCATTTATTCTCATGTACACACATCAAAACTCACCTACTCACCATTTTGATGAATGTGTATAGTCCACCAGAGAGACGAATGAAGATGGATTGTACCTGCAGCAAAGAACCTCAATGGCTCGGAACGTTGAAGAAGAAGAAGAAGAAGAAGAAGAAGAAGAAGAAGATATATTCACACTGATCTGTTCTGTTCTGTGATAGTACCAAATGTTCACATTGTGGTTGTATCACAAATCTGACCTTGTATGGAATGTTAAGTGTGACATCTATGACATCTATGTCAGATAAACTACTGGCACGAGGAGGAACAGATGACGGACTGGAAGGACTTCATCCGACACGAGGGCCAAGTGGACTCGGGGCTGGTGATTGGCTTGAAGAGTGACACCTTCTATTACTTCGCCATCCAGGTCTACAACTCGGCCGGCCTGGGCCCCAGGTCCGAATACTTCTTCCAGGAGACCTTACATTTCCGTGAGTCCCGCTTCCGTTACACTTCATGTGGAGACCTTACATTTCCGTGAGTCCCGCTTCTGTTGCACTTCATGTGGATGGTCACTGCTGGGCACATGAGCGCTGTCCCACTTACATGATGAACTTTCTTTCCTCTTCTATTTCTGCATTCATGTTCCGTTGTTGACTTTTATCTGATACATGTTTTTGTGAGTTACTCTTGTTGTCTGTCTGTATCCACTCATTCTGTCAGTCTATCCATAGAAATGTCTGTCTGTCAGCTTTCCACCTAGAAATAAGCCCATCCATGTATTTACCAGCACATCCATCAGTCACCCATCTACTTATCATTCATTCCATCTACTTATTACCTACCCACTCATCTGCTTAACAATCCACACATCCATTTACTCCTCAACCACCCACCTACCACTCCATGAGTGTTCACCAACCTAACAACATTACCGCCCAAATGTCCACCAATATAACCACATAGCCACCTGTCCACTCATCTGTCCACCAGTATAACCACATAGTTACCCATCCACTCATCTGTCCACCAAACTAACCACATACCCACCCTTCCACCCATCTACATACAAATACAATTATATTAGTATTGTGTCTTGTGACAATGGTTAACTAAATACTTACATTGAACTTGAGTGTGTCTAACTAAACATATGGTTGTCTAACTGGAAACATGCTTGTCCTAACTAAACATTATTTGTCTAATGGAAAATGCTTGTCTAACTAAACACTATATTCTTGTATAACTGAAGCAACTACATGCTTGTCTAACTAAACATATATTTGTTCTAACTGGAAACATGCTTGTCTAACTAAACATTTATTGTCTAACTGAAACATGCTGTCTAACTAAACATATATTGTATAACTGGAACATGCTTGTTAACTAAACATATATTTGTCTAACTGGAAAACATGCTTGTCAACTAAACATATATTTGTCTAACTGGAAATATGCTGTCTAACTAACATATATTTGCTATAACTGGAAACGCTGTCAATAAACATATATTTGTCTAACTGGAATATGCTTGTCTAATAACACATATATTTGTCTAACTGGAAACATGCTTGTCTAACTAAACATATTTGTCTAACTGGAACAGCTTGTCTAAATAAAATTATTGTCTAACTGGAGATATGCTTGTCTAAATAATATATTGTCTAACTGGAAACATGCTTGTCTAACTAAACATTTAATTGTTAACTGGAAACGTGCTTGTCTAACTAAACATTTATTTGTCTAACTGGAGATATGCTTGTCTAAATAAACATATATTTGTCTAACTGGAAACATGCTTGTCTAACTAAACATTTATTTGTCTAATTGGAAACATGCTTGTCTAAATAAACATATATCTGTCTAACTGGAAACATGCTTGTCTAACTAAACATTTATTTGTCTAATTGGAGATATGCTTGTCTAAATAAACATATATCTGTCTAACTGGAAACATGCTTGTCTAACTAAACATTTATTTGTCTAATTGGAGATATGCTTGTCTAAATAAACATATATCTGTCTAACTGGAGATATGCTTGTCTAAATAAACATATATTTGTCTAACTGGAGATATGCTTGTCTAAATAAACATATATTTGTCTAACTGGAAACATGCTTGTCTAACTAAACACATATTTGTATAACTGGAAACGTGCTTGTCTAAATAAACATATATTTGTCTAACTGGAAACATGCTTGTCTAACTAAACACATATTTGTCTAACTGGAAACATGCTTGTCTAACTAAACATATATTTGTCTAACTAGAAACATGCTTGTCTAACTAAACACATATTTTTCTAACTGGAAACATGCTTGTCTAACTAAACACATATTTTTCTAACTGGAAACATGCTTGTCTAACTAAACATATATTTATCTAACTGGAAACATGCTTGTCTATATGAACATATATTCTTCTAACTGGAAACATGCTTGTCTAACTGAACACACATGTATCTATATGAACATTTCATTGTCTAAATGGAAACATGCTTGTCTAGCTGAATACAGTTATCTAACTGAATGCAGGTGTCTGAAAACATTGTTGTTTGCCTTACTGAACGCATTTATTTATTTACTTTTGTTTTCAATATCCTGTTCAACCCTCCAGGATTATAATTGGGGTATTTATCTAATACACTGTGCATAGTTTAGCATTCTGTTCTAACTGCACACATGATTGTCCCAGCTGCCTCGCAGTATCCGGAGGAGATCAGGGTGTACTCTGCCGGCGGCAACCACGTGGAGGTCTGGTGGCGGGGTATCCACATCTCCCAGCCTGAGGGAAACATCTACGGCTTTGTGGTGAGTCTCTCTCTGTGTGTACGTGTGTGTGTGTGTGTGCGCATGTGAGCGTGCATGCGTGCGCGTGTTGCATGTCCGGCCCCATCTTCATTCCACTCAACCACTAATACTTGTGCCTCAGGTCTGACTGTGAGATAGTGTGTTTGGTGAGTGTTGGTCACACATGGCTGTCACAGCACACTGAGGGGCTTTAGTCACAGCACATTGAGGGGCTTTAGTCACAGCACATTGAGGGGCTTTAGTACATTCTCACTCAACTTATAAATGTGTGCATGACAGATGTTCCCTGGTACACTGCTTGAGTGTACATGTGTGGTAGTCTCACTGCTTGAGTGTACATGTGTGGTAGTCTCACTGCTTGAGTGTACATGTGTGGTAGTCTCACTGCTTGAGTGTACATGTGTATAATGTCTCACCGCTTGTGTGTACATGTGTGATAGTTTCTCACTGCTTGACTGTACATTTGTGGTAGTGACTCACTGGTTGTGTGTACATTTGTGGTAGCGTCTCACTGTGTGTGTAAATATGTTGTCTCAATGTAGATGTATACATGCTATGTTGTGTCTCAGTATGGGTGTACACATGCCATTTTGTGTCTCAGTATACTTGTATACTTGCTATGTTGTGTCCCAGTATAGATGTACACGTGTTATGTTGTCCCAGTATAGAAGTACACATGCTATGTTGTCCCAGTATAGATGTACACATGTTAGTAGCAACTTGCAGACACCTGTGTCATTTATTGTACAGATCTACTACTGGCCGGCCAACGAACATTACAGGACCGCCTGCCACCACGTGGTGCATGACCACCATGCCCACCACGCCCACATAGAAGTGGATCCCGGGGTGGTATATGCTCTCCGTGTCTCTGCCTTCGGTGAGGGCGGCTACGGCAAGAAGTCCCTCACCACCTACTTCACACTAGGTCAGTCCGGCAGTGCTGTGGCCAGCCATAGTTTGTCATTGTAGTGTGTCATTGTAGTGTGTCATTGTAATGTGTCATTATAGAGTGTCTTTGTAGTGTGTCATTGTAGTGTGTCACCACTATGTGTCATCATTATGTTATCAGTATTTGTAATCACATACTATTAGATGACAGCTGCCTACAGCCTGGAGAGTCCAGCTCATGAAGTTACATGAGACATGTCACTGCAGCACATCAAGCCAGCTGGTGTCCCTGGTCTCCCACTCTCTGGGTTCAAGAGGTCAACAAGACAGTCAGATCCAGTTACCATCTGGGCTTAAAGTCAACCAAACCAGACTACACAATACAGTCAAATCCATCCACAATCCACTCTAGTGGTGGAATGACTACACAATATAGTCACATCCATCCACAATCCACACTAGTAATGGAATGACTACACAATATACTCAAATCCATCCACAATCCACACTAATGGTGGAATGACTCCACAATATAGTCAAATCCATCCACAATCCACACTAGTGTTGGAATGACTACACAATATATTCAAATCCATCCATAATCCACACTAATCGTGGAATGACCACACAGTATAGTCACATCCATCGACAATCCACACTAGTGGTGGAATGACTACACAATATAATCAAATCCATCCACAACTCGGGCTAGAAGTAGAAAGACTACATAGGACAGATACATACAATCCAGACTAGAAATGAAGAGACTACCTAAGAATGTTACACCAATTTCAGGCTAGAAGTGGAATGTGAGAAGCAGTGACAGGATGTGAGAACAGTGTGATGCAGATTGTTAATATGTTTGTGTTCTCCTGTTTTCTAGAGGGAAACAATGTGCTGGTGGACTACAACCTAGCTCAGATAGTGGACACCTTCAGATCTGCTGCTTCATCATCACCTACACCAGTCACGCTCTTCTCTGTCATCTTAATGGCCATAATTTTATTTAGTGTAAATATGTGATGTTTGTGACTAGGTGGTTGAGTGATTAGAATACAGTTCTTTTAGACTAGTTTAATGTTGACTAGATGTAACTATCCAGCTATTGTTACAATTACCCAGTTATTATTGCTTTAATACAACTACCCAGACTTTACTAAAAAAAAAACAGCCATGGTACACAACCTGTGGTGCTATTGACAGATGCAAAATCAGTACTCGGGGCGCTCCTGTCTGGGAAATTGCCAGTACTAAGGACACTACTTTCTGAACTTAGCAGACAGCATAAGGTCACCATACAGTGGATACCATCCCACTGTGGAGTACCCGGAAACGACAGATCTGATCAATTGGCTAAGGAAGGAGCCAAAGAACAACAGCCTGATGTACCCGTTACATACCACAAAAAGAAAAGAATGATCAAATCAGTCAGAAAGCCACCAAAACTTGCTCAAGACGACTACCATGTTATGGACAGACAGAACAAGTCATTATTCTGCGCCTCAGAACAGGACACTATAGATTATGCAACCACATGTATACAAAATTCAAGATTGGTGAAACAGCCATGTGCACATGTGGGATGGCGTCGCAGACACTAGAGCACATACGCCAAGACTGCCCAAAATACAACATACCTAGGCAAACCTTCTGGCCTAGAGAGACGACAGTGGAAGATAAACTCTATGGACCGCTGAGTGAATTAAATAAGACAGTTACATTCATACAAGAGACAACATTGCAACAACGTTCAAGCGAACGAAAGAAGAAGAAGAACTATCCAGACTCTGGTGATCGAGTGAAATGGCGAATCATGACCGTCCACGCTTATCAGTATGGCACATGATGGATGAAATATAACTACCCAGTTATTGTAGACCTAATATAACTACCAAATTATTGCAGATCTAACACCACAACCCAGTTATTGTTGCTCTAATATAACTAACCCAGTTATCATTGCTCTAATTGGTTGTTGTTGTTTTTTTCTTTTGCATATTCTATTCACAGGACATCACTGTCAACACCAGCATTTTACTCTTGTTAAAACTCGTTAAAACCCAGTGTAATGTGGTCTACTGCCTAATCAGTCGCAGCTGTGTGGTGAACGTGGGTAAGCGGGCTTATGAATCGCATTCGTAAACGCTTAGCCACGGAGACTAGCTGCTCTAATATAGCAACCCAATTATTGCAGATCTGGTATAACAACTCAATTATTGTTGCTGTAATATAACAACATTGTTTATCTAATATAACTACCCGATTAGTGTTGATCTAATGTAATTATCCAGTTATTGTTGCTCTAATATAACTACCCAGTTATTGTTGCTCTAATATAACTACCCCATTATTGTTGCTCTAATATAATTACCCAGTTATTGTTGCTCTAATATAACTACCCAGTTATTGTTGCTCTAATATAACTACCCAGGTATTGTTGCTCTAATATAACTACCCAATTATTGTTGCTCTAATATAACTACCCAGTTATTGTCACTCTAATATAACTACCCAGTTATTGTTGCTCTAATATAACTACCCAGTTATTGTCACTTTAATATAACTACCCAGTTATTGTTGCTCTAATGTAACTACCCAGTTATTGTTACTCTAATATATGGAATAGAGAGAAAAAGCAGCGGCTGCAGCAGGATATAACAATATGAAATGGAAACAAATAGGTATTTTAAACTCCTGCGAGAAAAAACAAACTAAACATCAACAAACGTTGCACATACCTTACAAGGAGATCCACGTGTCGCGAAATACAGGTGAAAAATCCGAAAACAGAAGCACTCAATAAATATAAAAATGAATAATAAAATAAGATAAAATACACACGAACGCATACAATACGACACACAGACGTTTCGATTCTCAGAATCTTTGTCAATGACAACACAGCTAACAACGAGATACAGCAAACGAAAGACCACAATACACTAACACACGATCTGTAACTTAGCCATGTGAGGCCGAAAAGGTGACTTGGCCAGCTGAATTAAAAATGGGTTGCCAAAAAGGATTTGAGTAGCCAAAAATATGTGAACAGTCTGCTATGAAAATATAGGAAAGTGAGGACATTTGAGTCTAGGTATTGGGGGGGGGGGGTAACAGCATAGTAATAGATAGTGTGAACAATTGGGGAAGAATTGCATTAAAACCCTGCTTCTCCAATAGTTGCGTCAGACTTAAAATTGAATGCCAACTAATCAACAATCTGGGATGCATCCACCCAGCCGGAATTAATACGGTTGTGGATGCTACAGTATAACTGTGGCATCTTCCCCAATTGTTCACACTATCGTTTACTATGCTTTTTACCCCCCCCCCCCCCCCCCCCCCCCCCCCCATACCTAGACTCAATTGTCCTCACTTTCCTATATTTTCATAGCAGACTGTTCACATATTTTTGGCTACTCAAATCCTTTTTGGCAACCCATTTTTAATTCAGCTGGCCAAGTCACCTTTTCGGCCTCACATGGCTAAGTTATAGATCGTGTGTTAGTGTATTGTGGTCTTTCGTTTGCAGTATCTCGTTGTTAGCTGTGTTGTCATTGACAAAGATTCTGAGAATCGAAACGTCTGTGTGTCGTATTGTATGCGTTCGTGTGTATTTTATCTTATTTTATTATTCATTTTTATATTTATTGAGTGCTTCTGATTTTGGATTTTTCACCTGTATTTCGCGACACGTGGATCTCCTTGTAAGGTATGTGCAACGTTTGTTGATGTTTAGTTTGTTTTTTCTCGCAGGAGTTTAAAATACCTATTTGTTTCCATTTCATATTGCTCTAATATAACTACCCAGTTATTGTTGCTCTAATATAACTACCCAGTTATTGTTGCTCTAATATAACTACCCAGTTATTGTTGCTCTAATATAACTACCCAGTTATTGTTGCTCTAATATAACTACCCAGTTATTGTCGCTTTAATATAACTACCCAGTTATTGTTGTTCTATTTTAACTACCCAGTTAGTGTTGCTCTAATATAACTACCCCGTTATTTCTGCTCTAATATAACTACCAAATTATTGTTGCTCTAATATAACAACCAAGCTATTATTGCCCTAATATAACTGCCCAGTTATTGTTGTTCTATTTTAACTACCCAGTTAGTGTTGCTCTAATACCCATTTATTGCAGATCTGAAATAACAACCCAATTATTGTTGATCCAATATAACTATTGAGTTATTGTTGCTCTAATATAACTACGCTGTTATTGTTGCTGTAATTAAATATAACCATAGTTATTGTTAACATACAGTAACTACTTTTTAGGTTTCAACTTGATGTAACTACCTATTTGATGTAACTTTCCATCTGATGTAACTACCCATTTGTTGGTGGTATTGAATTACCCGTGTGCTAACTATATCAGAATGGAAGGTGTTGATGTCCAGTGTGTGAGTGCTAATTATGATTGAAGCAGACCAGTGTCAGCCCATCAAGAGGTGTGCAGCAGCAATCTCTTGTCTCCACACCTTTGATTTGTTACTAGTGAAAATATGAGAACTTTTAATGACATGAGAGTGATTGCCCTTGGAGGACATAACATCAACAATATAAAACATACAGATGACACAGTTAGATTCATACAAGAGACAACATTGCAGTTATAGACATATTTCAAGCTAACGAAAGAAGAAGAAGAAGTAACACAGTATTGACTGCAACAATAAACAGGATCTGCAGCGTGTGGTGGAGGTAGTTATTGTACACAGTGAACAACTAGGGTTAGAACTCAGTTGAAAGGAAACATAAATTATGGTTATCTCCAAGAGGCAAGAAATACCACCATAATATAACATGCAAGTAAGTGTGTAACGTCTTAAACAGGTGAATCAGTTAGTACTGCTGTCTAGGGACAGTCATAGCAACTGATGGAAGGTGTCTTGTAGAGATTAGAATCACCATTACAAAAGTTACCTTTTGCAAGATGGAAAACACTCATCAACAACGCCCGTGTGTTGCCGGGGCCTACACGGGGGAGCAAAGAATAGTAACACTGTTGCCTACCATGCATGTCGTAAGAGGCGACTAAGGAGGATATGGTACCGTCGCCCTGCTACTGAGTAAGTGCGTGACGCGACACTGTGAGCTGTGAGTTTCACGTGGAATGCTTTTACATCTGTCCGCGGTTGTGTGTAGCGTGAACTGCATGTTCGGAACGATGGCGGCCGGCTGTTGCTGGATTGACTAGCTTGCCTTTTCGGCTCACGAGTGCATTTTTCAACAGATTCCTGGGAGTCGCCGCTGGAGCTATGGAGTTCGTGCTTTGTGCGGCGCTTTAGCCGGGTAGTCCTGTGGAAAGAGACCGAAGCCATATAGGACTGAAGTCTTTCTGGTGACTGCCATTTCCATCGACGATGAACTGTATTTTTCATGGAGGACTTTTGTGTTGGCATTCTGGCGGCGGCATTATGCACAGTGTACCTGTGCGGGCTGTTGGCTTGCCGATACTCCTGTCTGTTCCATTGTTCACTTTTGGCAGTGAGGAGCATTTTGTGTGATATTCACTGGCACAGGAACGGAGCAATATGGGGACAACCCGTTGCCGTGAAGTTGGAACCACGACTAACTAACTAACTCATCAACAAATAGGTGTACCTCAAATGCCGAGAGAACAAGTTTTGAAGCGATAAATAACACCTATACTGTATAAATGTGAAATATGGACAAGAAGCAGACAGGGAGAGAAACATTTAATAGCAGCAGAAATGTAGCTTCTGAGAAAAATAACCACGTGGTTTGGGGGGGGGGGGGGGTGGTCAGTGCTAATTGATAGAAGCTTTATGTGAGCACATAGACCACGCGGTGACGTCAGCTACGAGGGGTATGTTTGCCATGTGGGTATTGGCGGGGGCACCGTCTCTTCTACCAGGGTCTGGTCCTGTCCGGTGACTGAGTTCGCCCTGGCCTATCCTCAAATTCAACAAATAGAGAAGCTGGCAAGAATACAGAACGAGTCTATATGCATCATGCTGGGGTGCCCACAAGATGCAGTATGCAGGACGGTGAGGTACCTCCTGGATTGTGAGGCATCATGTATGTGTCTAGATGTGAGGATGTGGTGTGGTGTGTATGTGTGGAGGGATTGGGAGTGGGGGTGTGTGTGGGTTGATGGGTGAAGGGATGTGTGGTCGGTGGGGGATGCATGTGTGTGTGTGTGTGTGAGGGATGTGTGTGTGTGTGTGTGGGGATATTTTGGAGGATGGTTGGAAGTATGTGGGTGTTGGGGATATGGGTAGGGAATGTGTATTTGAGTGGTCGTGCCGATGTTATTAACGTCCTTAAAGATATGGCGAGAACAGAGGACTTTGACGTCAGTGATTCCACATCGCTGTCCAGGAAGGAAAGACCTGGGAGTAAGAATCGGCACAGTCAGACGCGAGAGGTACATCGGGAAAACAAAGCGCCGCTTCAACCAACACAGAACTGGCACTATTAGCCACCGGACGCTGATGCATATGCTGGGGGGAGGATCTGAGCACCTATGGACATGTCCGGAGTGCAATGAAGATACCCCAACTGATTTGGGTGGGTGAATGGGTGTGTGGGAGATGTGTGTGGGTTGGAGGATGGATGTGGGGGGGGGGGGGGGTGTGGGGATGTGTGGCTGGGTGTGGAGATGTGTGTGTGTGTGGATGCGTTTGGTGAATGCATGTGGGGGGATGTGTGTGTGTGTGGAGGAATGTGTTTATGGGTTGGGTGTTGTGTGGGAGGGGTGGGGAGGTGTGGGATATGCCGGTGGATGAAGGATTACGTGAGGATGGGGGATGTGCGTTTGGCTGGGTGGTTGGGGTGTGTGTGGGTGGGAGGGTAGATGAGAGATGCATATTTTGGTGGGTGGGTGGGTGTGAGTGGTTGATGGATGAGTACGTGAGTGGGTGGATGTGTGTGAGAGATGAGTGTATGTGTGTGTGGGTGGGAAGATATGTGTGAGCGGCGAATGTATGTGGGTGGGGTATATGTGGGTGGTGGGGTGTGTGTTTCCGGATGAGGAATGTGTTGGTGGGTGGGGATGTGTGTGTGTGTGTGTGAGTGTATGGGTGGTGATATGTATATTTAAGGGATGTGTGATTGTGGATTAGAGATCGGGGGGGGGGGGGGGGGGGTTGGGGGTTGGCAAGTGGGTGGGTGGAGGATGTGTGGGAGTGTGAGTGTGTGTGGGTTGGGGTGTGGGCGGGGGAGATTGTGTGGGTGGTGGATGTGTGGGTGGATGCGGGACGCTGCACTTCCTTGTCTGTATACATCAGGCTGGACAGGGCGCTCAGACAACACCACCTAGTAATTGTTGAGGCGGAAGTTCAGGCCAGGTTATAAGAATGTTTCCGTGTGTGATGTACTCAACTACACGGACCGGTCGGTTATTCTCCACGCGATGAGTTCATGGGCTCCAGTTGGAGAGAGATCTGTGATGGGCTACAGCGGTGCCTGGCCTCGACAACACATGGCCTGACCTGAAACCTGTGGACATGCAGGGGTGGAGGCAGTGAACATGCTTGCACCTCTCTCATCTTTCTGTTGCGCCTTGGTCGTCTTGTCTTGTCTGGGCAAGTGGACAAGTAGCATGTCCCGAGCGATTGCTGATTGTTTCTGTGACAAGAGCTTGCTGATTGTATGTGTGACGAGAGATTGCTGATTGCATGTGTGACGAGAGATTGTTGGTTGTATGCGATGTGTGACATAAGACATTGGTTGATGTGATAGAAAAGACATGTCTGGATCATTGCCACACCGTTGGTGCCGTCTCAGGTCCCAAGTACCCTGGATAGTGCATCTATCGCCAAGGTGGTCCTTGAACGGCCAGTCCATAGTTCATTCAAATGGTGAATCATTCAAAAAGACAATCAATGAATCATACAGTTAATGTGTAATTTAGGCAATACATCAATCAATGATTCCTTTAACAATCCGGTCAGTAATTTAATCAGTCATGTAATCAAGCAGGAGTGCATATATATTACCCAACAGGAAAATACTGCAATAACTATGATGCTGAAATTGAGGCACTCAAGACAGCAACAGTGATATTACTAAATACCCGCCATGGTACACAGCCTGTGGTGCTATTGACAGATGCAAAATCAGTAATCGAGGCGCTCCTGTCTAGGGAAATTGCCAGTACTAAGGACACTACTTTCTAAACTTAGCAGTCAGCATAAGGTCACCATACAGTGGTTACCATCTCACTTTGGAGTACTTGAAAATGAAAGAGCTGATCGATTAGCCAAGGAAGGAGCAAAAGAAGAACAGCCTGATGTGTCTGTTACATACCACCAAAAGAAAAGAATGATTAAATCAGTTAGAAAGCCACCAAAACCTGCTCAAGACAACTACCACCTTATGGATAGACCAGAACAAATCATTAAACAGGACATAATAGATTACGCAAACCACGTGTATACGAAAGTCAGGATTAGTGAATCAGCCATGTGCATATGCGGATTGGCGTCGCAGAGAGCAGATCACTTACTCCAAGACTGCCCAAACTACAACATATCCAGGCAAACTTTCTGGCCTAGAGAGACGACTGTGGAAGATAAACTCTATGGACCGCTGAGTGAACTAAAAAAGACACTGAAGATCATACAAGAGACAACATTGCCGTTATAGACAAATTTCAAGCGAACGAAAGAAGAAGAAGAATGTAATTAAAAATTCAATTTAACAATCAGCGAGTCAGTCCAGTATTGCTTCCGTGAGCCTGTAGTGACAAGATGTAAGTATCTCATTCTGAAGCGTGACATGATCGTCAGTCTGGAACATCCACAGATACCACGCTTCACCGAACACACACACAGGCGGTTGGTAATCTGAGATCATACGTTGTTTTTGATGTGGAGTTTCTTCTCCTTTCCTGCCTCCCCTCTTCTGCCCCCGGCGTGGAGGGAAATAAGACTTTCTAGTCTTTAATTTCATGATCACACGGTTTCCACCACACAGAGGCCAGGATCTATTCAAGAATGACACATCAATCACAGCGTGGATACAGGACAGTACTAGACTGTACAGTTTAAGTCATTGTTTTCTCCAACAGAAAGCCCATTATCCCCACGTGAGAGCTGGCCTGTCTGAGCGCTACTTATTGCCTTGTGACAACTACCTATTGTGTATGTTATTCCATTGTGACAACTACCTATTGTGTATGTTATTCCATTGTGACAACTACCTATTGTGTATGTTATTCCATTGTGACAACTACCTATTGTGTATGTTATTCCATTGTGAGAACTACCTATTGTGTATGTTATTCCATTGTGACAACTACCTATTGTGTATGTTATTCCATTGTGACAACTACCTATTGTGTATGTTATTCCATTGTGAGAACTACCTATTATGTATGTTATTCCATTGTGACAACTACCTATTATGTATGTTATTCCATTGTGACAACTACCTATTGTGTATGTTATTCCATTGTGACAACTACCTATTGTGTATGTTATTCCATTGTGACAACTACCTATTGTGTATGTTATTCCATTGTGACAACGACCTATTGTGTATGTTATTCCATTGTGAGAACTACCTATTCTCTATGTTATTCCCTTGTGAGAACTACCTATTCTGTGTGTTATCTCTTGTGAGAACTATCAATTCTCTATGTTATTCCCTTGTTAGAACTACCTGTTATGTATGTTATTCCTTTGTGAGAACTACCTATTATGTATGTTATTCCCTTGTGAGAACTACCTATTCTCTATGTTATTCCCTTGTGACAACTATCTATTCTCTATGTTATTCCCTTGTGACAACTATCTATTCTCTATGTTATTCCATTGTGAAAACTATCTATTCTCTATGTTATTCCATTGTGAGAACTACCTATTATGTATGTTATTCCCTTGTCAGAACTACCTATTCTCTATGTTATTCCATTGTGAGAACTATCTATTCTCTATGTTATTCCATTGTGAGAAATACCTATTCTCTATGTTATTCCCTTGTCAGAACTACCTATTCTCTATGTTATTCCCTTGTGACAACTATCTATTCTCTATGTTATTCCCTTGTGACAACTATCTATTCTCTATGTTATTCTCTTGTGAGAACTATCTATTCTCTATGTTATTCTCTCGTGACAACTACCTATTCGCTATGTTATTCCATAGTGAGAACTATCTATTCTCTATGTTATTCCCTTGTCAGAACTACCTATTCTCTATGTTATTCCCTTGTGAGAACTATCTATTCTCTATGTTATTCCCTTGTCAGAACTACCTATTATGTATGTTATTCCATTGTGACAACTATCTATTCTCTATGTTATTCCCTTGTGACAACTATCTATTCTCTATGTTATTCCCTTGTGACAACAATCTATTCTCTATGTTATTCCCTTGTCAGAACTACCTATTATCTATGTTATCTCTTGTGAGAACTATCAATTCTCTATGTTATTCCCTTGTTAGAACTACCTATTCTCTATGTTATTCCATTGTGAGAACTATCTATTCTCCATGTTATTCCCTTGTCAGAACTACCTATTCTCTATGTTATTCCCTTGTGAGAACTACCTATTCTCTATGTTATTCCCTTGTGAGAACTATCTATTCTCTATGTTATTCCCTTGTGAGAACTACCTATTCTCTATGTTATTCCCTTGTGAGAACTACCTATTCTCTATGTTATTCCATTGTGAGAACTACCTATTCTCTATGTTATTCCATTGTGAGAACTATCTATTCTCTATGTTATTCTCTATGTTATTCCCTTGTGAGAACTATCTATTCTCTATGTTATTCTCTATGTTATTCCATTGTGAGAACTATCTATTCTCTATGTTATTCCCTTGTGAGAACTATCTATTCTCTATGTTATTCTCTATGTTATTCCATTGTGAGAACTATCTATTCTCTATGTTATTCTCTATGTTATTCCCTTGTGAGAACTATCTATTCTCTATGTTATTCCATTGTGAGAACTACCTATTCTCTATGTTATTCCATTGTGAGAACTATCTATTCTCTATGTTATTCTCTATGTTATTCCCTTGTGAGAACTACCTATTCTCTATGTTATTCCCTTGTGAGAACTACCTATTCTCTATGTTATTCCCTTGTGAGAACTACCTATTCTCTATGTTATTCCCTTGTCAGAACTACATATTCTCTATGTTATTCCATTGTGAGAACTATCTATTCTCTATGTTATTCCCTTGTCAGAACTACCTATTCTCTATGTTATTCCATTGTGAGAACTATCTATTCTCTATGTTATTCCCTTGTCAGAACTACCTATTCTCTATGTTATTCCCTTGTCAGAACTACCTATTCTCTATGTTATTCCCTTGTCAGAACTACATATTCTCTATGTTATTCCCTTGTCAGAACTACCTATTCTCTATTTTATTCCCTTGTCAGAACTACCTAGTCTCTATATCCCCTCACTTAGCGAGACGACAAACGTAGCAGGCGTCGAACCCCTAACTCTGACGCCATGATCGGCGCAGCTCCCTATCAGTACTGCTAACTCACCCGCTATAGTTTCCTACTGGACACGAGATATGTTCTCTTGATTACTGACGATTCACTCCTAGAGCTTGTGTATCTTTTCGTGAGCGTTATTTATCTCTTCCAGAGCGTTATTTATCTCTTCGAGAGCGTCATTAATCTCTTCTATGGCGTTATTTATCTCTTCGTGAACGTTATTAATCTCTTCGAGAGCGTCATTCATTCCCCGGTGAGCGCAGGTTATTCCCACTGTAGCACACACTAGTCTCTGTAAATCGCCGACTGTATACTCACGTCATATTTGTGTAAGATACCCGGAGCTTGCCCACCCGGACAATCGCGTCAAGAACGGTAATCAGAGACGTTGCTTTACATTACCACGTCAGATACAGATGACTAGAGGTTCGCTTCTCTCCCCTGTCAGCAGCCATCTAAAGGTCGAATCTATGGATACGAGAACTCTGTGCGCCTGAATGCCAGCCAGCAACTGGTCTAATGATGTCAGGAGAGTGGCTCGGTTGGCTATCCACCATGTTTGTACAATCTTCTTCAACAGAGGTTCGCGTGGGGAGACAACTGCAGAACGTCTCGTTGACCTTAGATGCTGAAGTTATGTGATCTGGTCGCGAACAATTGCCCCGCTTGTCTGTCGCCGTGCCGCCCAGATCAATGTCTTCACTTAGAGCAGCCGTTGACAATGGCTGGCCTGGATCAACATTGTCTGTATAGATTGTATATTCTTTCTACCTTGGATTGGCGGATGCAATAGGCTATTACTTAGTACACTTTTAGTTGGAAGCAAGATGTTACAGTTACTGTCCTCTGTTACGTCAGAACCTCACTGATTGACACCCATATGAACATCGGAGTCCCAGACTGTTTTATTGTGGGCATGTTAGTGAAGTGGACAGGGAACTGCATTGATAATAGCAGCAGCACGGTCAGACCAGGGTTCGAAACTCGTTGCCTGCTAAGTGAGAGCAGGACTGGCCACCTATACTTCCGTGCATTCAGGTCGGCACAGTGAGGCGGTCCTATCTCGCATTCATCCCGACACAGTGTGGAGGTCCTATCTCGCATTCATCCCGACACAGTGAGGCGGTCCTATCTCGCATTCATCCCGACACAGTGTGGAGGTCCTATCTCGCATTCATCCCGACACAGTGAGGCGGTCCTATCTCGCATTCATCCCGACACAGTGTGGTCGTCCTATCTCGCATTCATCCCGACACAGTGAGGCGGTCCTATCTCGCATTCATCCCGACACAGTGTGGGGGTCCTATCTCGCATTCATCCCGACACAGTGTGGAGGTCCTATCTCATCACGGGCGAGCGGCATGACACTTCCTCGAGGCCATGTTTGTTTGTCGCCCTTTTTGTGTAGACTCCAATCAGTCACGACTATGTTTGTTTCTGGTCTACAATTAGTACACACCAAGTCCTCCCGGTGTGAGCTGTTTATCCACTTGCAATGTAGATTGTACAGTAAAGTGATGCCTGTCACGTGTAATGTAGATTGTACAGTAAAGTGATGTCTGTCACGTGTAATGTAGATTGTACAGTAAAGTGATGCCTGTCACGTGTAATGTAGATTGTACAGTAAAGTGATGTCTGTCACGTGTAATGTAGATTGTAAGTAAAGTGATGTCTGTCACATGTAATGTAGATTGTACAGTCAAGGAATGTCTGTCACGTGTAATGTAGATTGTACAGTAAAGTGATGCCCGTCACGTGTAATGTAGATTGTACAGTAAAGTGATGTCTGTCACGTGTAATGTAGATTGTACAGTAACGTGATGTCTGTCACGTGTAATATAGATTGTACAGTAAAGTGATGTCTGTCACATGTAATGTAGATTGTACAGTCAAGGGATGTCTGTCACGTGTAATGTAGATTGTACAGTAAAGTGATGCCCGTCACGTGTAATGTAGATTGTACAGTAAAGTGATGCCTGTCAAGTGTAATGTAGATTGTACAGTAAAGTGATGCCTGTCACATGTAATGTAGATTGTACAGTAAAGTGATGTCCGTCACGTGTAATGTAGATTGTACAGTAAAGTGATACCTGTCAAGTGTAATGTAGATTGTACAGTAAAGTGATGCCTGTCACGTGTAATGTAGATTGTACAGTAAAGTGATGTCCGTCACGTGTAATGTAGATTGTACAGTAAAGTGATACCTGTCAAGTGTAATGTAGATTGTACAGTAAAGTGATGCCTGTCAAGTGTAATATAGATTGTACAGTAAAGTGATGTCCGTCACGTGTAATGTAGATTGTACAGTAAAGTGATGCCTGTCACGTGTAATGTAGATTGTACAGTAAAGTGATACCTGTCAAGTGTAATATAGATTGTACAGTAAAGTGATGCATGTCACAAGTAATGTAGATTGTACAGCAAAGTGATACCTGTCAAGTGTAATGTAGATTGTACAGTAACGTGATGCCTGTCACGTGTAATGTAGACTGTACAGTAAAGTGATACCTGTCAAGTGTAATGTAGATTTACAGTAAAGTGATGCATGTCACAAGTAATGTAGATTGTACAGTAAAGTGATACCTGTCAAGTGTAATGTAGATTGTACAGTAAAGTGATTTCCGTCACATGTAATGTAGATTGTACAGTAAAGTGATGTCCATCACGTGTAATGTAGATTGTACAGTAAAGTGATGCCTGTCAAGTGTAATGTAGATTGTACAGTCAAGTGATGCCTGTCACGTGTAATGTAGATTGTACAGTAAAGTGATGCCTGTCAAGTGTAATGTAGATTGTACAGTAAAGTGATGCCTGTCAAGTGTAATGTAGATTGTACAGTAAAGTGATGCCCGTCACGTGTACTGTAGATTGTACAGTAAAGTGATGCCTGTCAAGTGTAATGTAGATTGTACAGTAAAGTGATGCCTGTCAAGTGTAATGTAGATTGTACAGTAAAGTGATGTCCGTCACGTGTAATGTAGATTGTACAGTAAAGTGATGCCTGTCAAGTGTAATGTAGATTGTACAGTAAAGTGATGCCTGTCACGTGTAATGTAGATTGTACAGTAAATTGATTCCTGTCACATGTAATGTAGATGTACAGTAAAGTGATGTCCGTCACGTGTAATGTAGATTGTACAGTCAAGTGATGTCTGTCACGTGTAATGTAGATTGTACAGTCAAGTGATGTCTGTCACGTGTAATGTAGATTGTACAGTAAAGTGATGTCTGTCACGTGTAATGTAGATTGTACAGTAAAGTGATACCTGTCACATGTAATGTAGATTGTACAGTAAAGTGATGCCTGTCACGTGTTGTGATTCTCGTTTTATGACGAAGGGGTGGCTAAAACAAGTACGGGTAGCCAGTTACCATGGAGATAGTGATGTTTACGGAGACGTGTCTCAATCCCTGGCACTGACTCAGTGGTCGCTGGCGGCGGTTTGAACTTACCTGTCAAATGTCGAGTGTGTCATGTTGCCGACGTCTGCTGCCAGCAAGGTTTTGATTACCTGGAGCACCACACGACCTCCTGATCACTTCTCAACACCGGCTCTCTGTCTACCAGAAGCTGCTTGAAGTGGCGCGCATTTCTGGGTAGACATTCACAGCTGCTTGAGGCAGCACACAGCGGACACCATTAATGTAGTCATGCAATCTTATCTCCTCTGTCGCCAACATCGCTAAGACTGTTGTCATAGTAACCCGTGTGTTTACGCCTGGCCAGATCTTTCGATTGCGCAGCTTCGCCCACATTGGACTGAAATGTTGATGACCTCATGTGACTGGTGTTGGCTAGTCTCACGTGACTCTTAGAACTGGGTGTTTAAATACTACTGTATCAACACCAATGGCAAATTACAGAATGTAAACTTGCAAAGAAAAAAAAAAATAGAAAAATATCACTGGGGTTGACTGCCACGTCCTGTAAAGGATATGCAACTAACGTTGTCAGCTGAAGCCATGTTATGACGTGTCCCACTGTGAGAGCAGCTTCAGAGACCAGCCTGGTTTACTTCCTTCTCTCGCTTTGAACTCCAGCGTAGACCACATTGAACTGTTTGCATGTGGGCCAGCTTTCCCTATTACCACTGTCCCTCGCCAGCAGGCGAACCCACTTCGGTTTATGAGGTACTACTGCAGGCCGGAGGTCGAGTTTTCATTCCCTTACTCCAGGCTCCAAAGTCGAGTTTCCAGACCCCTCACTCCAGGCACCAAGGTCGAGTTTCCAGGCCCCAGATCCATGCCCCAGGTCAAGTTTTCAGGTCCCTAATCCATGCCCCAGGTCAAGTTTTCAGCCTCTAATCCATGCCCCAAGTCAAGTTTTCAGGTCCGTAATCCATGCCCCAGGTCAAGATTTCAGGTCCCTAATCCATGCCCCAGGTCAAGTTTTCAGCCTCTAATCCATGCCCCAAGTCAAGTTTTCAGGTCCCTAATCCATGCCCCAAGTCAAGTTTTCAGCCTCTAATCCATTCCCCAAGTCGTTTCCAGTAGACCCCTACTCCTTGCGCCAATTTGAGTTTCCAGGTCCCTAGGTCAGTCTGAAATGTGTGCTACTATCGTGGATTGTTTTTCTTCAATCTGATTTCATGTACATGTGTAAGAGTCAGTCGCTAGCTCAGAAAACGATTATGTGAAGGCGACTTCTGTGCTGCACTCAATCTGGACTGGGGGAATTCAATCCGCGGCGGGATATTTGCAGTTTGTCGCTTTCATTCAATGATGACACAATCATGACAGCACGAGTGTAACAATCATGACAACACAGGGGTAACACAATCATGACAGCACAAGTGTTACACAATCATGACAGCACCAGTGTTACACAATCATAACAGCACCAGTGTTATACAATCATGACAGCACAAATGTTACACAATCATGACAGCACAAGTGTTACACAAGCATTGCACCACAGAAACGATCATTGAAACACAAGGACAAGCATTACACCACAGAAACAATCATTGAAACACAAGGACAAGCATTACACCACAGAAACGATCATTGAAACACGAAAACAAGCCACTCACATTAAGAAAACAGTTTATTTGTGAAACTCAACAATAGATTCAGCAATGTATTGGTAACATCTACAGGCTGGGTCTTATTTGCTCGCACGCTGTTGTTGTGTGTAGTCTAAACAGATTTGGTGTCCCACAGAAAGCGCAGGGAGATTGTCCTAGGTCAGTATCTACGGATGGATTTCTTAATGTGGGCATTGTAAACAAAATGGACTTGTAGTCTTGAAGCAAACAGTTTTAGCGGCCATTTCTGGTGTATGTTAAACATACACATCAACTAGACGTGAACCTGTTGCACTTTGAATGTTGTATGTTTGACATAAAATAGCTAGATGTGACACTGTTTAATTTTGAATGTTGTATGTTCAACATAAAACATCAGCCGTAAGTAAAAATTTTGAATGTTGTATGTTCATCATAAAACATCAACTAGGCACGAAACATTTGACTGTTGTATGTTGAATATATAACACACCAAGTAGACGTGACACGTTTGGATGTTGTATGTTGAATATAATACACTAACTAGACGTGAAATGTTTGAATGTTGTATGTTCAACATAACACACCAACTAGACGTGAAACTTTTGAATGTTGTATATAAAACACCAAATAGACGTGAAACTTTTGAATGTTGTATATAAAACACCAATTAGACGTGAAACTTTCGAATGTTGTATATAAAACATCAACTAGACGTGACAATTTTGAATGTTGTATGTTGATCATAAAACATCAACTAGGCGTGAAACTGCTGTGCTATCATCATCTCAACATCAGCTGGTCACTCCAACAGCCCCTCCCGGGCCAGCAGACGACTGAAGGCGTTGTGTCCGGTCAGAGGCAGTGCCTGGTTCTGGTAGCTGCGTTGCAGTAACCTCAATACCAAAGGACTAATTCTCTCTCTTTTGTCGGCGAAACCTCTTTTGTCAGCAAACCCTCGCTTGTCTGCGAAACCTCGTTTGTCTGCGAATCCTCGTTTGTCTGCGAACCCTCGTTTGTCTGCGAACCCTCGTTTGTCAGCAAAACCTCTCTTTCCCAGGAAATCCTCCTCGTCCGAATCGAGGTCTGCATCTTCTAAATAGTCCAGCTCGTGCGATGTTATCAAGTTGAAGGCCGCTGCCAGGGTGAAGGCCAGCAGTAAGAAGTGGGAAACGGAAGCCATTCTAAAACCGATGACGCAAATATGGCTCTGAAATATAAACATTTGAGTGTCAGATTATGTGGGAATCAAACATTTCACGCAGTAAACTGATTGCACCACTTAAGTAACTTGCTTTTGCAGTTCTCAATTCTGGTTTCTTCCCATATATACTTCCATCATGTTATTAGACAGAG
Source organism: Cepaea nemoralis (assembly GCA_014155875.1). Taxonomy (NCBI): domain Eukaryota; kingdom Metazoa; phylum Mollusca; class Gastropoda; order Stylommatophora; family Helicidae; genus Cepaea; species Cepaea nemoralis. Next base: position 35,794 of record JACEFZ010015315.1, on the reverse strand, counting down.
AATCAATACCCGCCAGTTCTCGTACAAGCAATACATAGAAACTGACAAGTGTCCCATTACCTTTTGTTCTGTGAGCGACCGGAACCAAGAGGAGATAAGCGAAAACAAATCAAGCTGGGATAACTGGAGCCGATCCAAGGGGTAATAACTAGCTCAAGCTGGGATAACTGGAGCCGATCCGAGGGGAGATAACTACCTCAAGCTGGGATAACTGGACTCGATCAAAGGGAAGATAATTACACAAAACTAGGATACCTGTAGTCGTACCAAGGGGAGATAACAACACACGCATGGGATAACTGGAGCCGAGCCAAGGAGAGATAATTAAAAAAAAAAAAACAAAGAAAAAACCTGGGATAACAAGAGCCAAACCAAAAAGAGAAAATTACTCCAAACTGGGATAACTGAAGTCAAGATTAGCTTGGGATAACTGGAGCCGATCGAAGTGGAGATAAATAAATCAAGCTATTATAACTGGAGTCGAGTCAAAGGGAGATAACTGACTTAAGCTGGGATAGGTGCAGCCGAGCCAAGGAGATATAACTGACAGGCTGGGGTACTAGAGCATATCAGGGGAGATAAATGATTTAAGCTGGTATAACTGAACAATAAAAAGATGTCATTTGCAACGAGAAAAAGAGTGTTGAAGTGCTACATAGAACTTGTGTTTTTGTATGGATGTGAAGTGTGGACATTGAAAAGACAAGCCCAAAGACATCTGATGGTTGTGGAGATGTGGTTTCTGAGGAAAATGCAAAGAATACAATGGACAGACAGAGAAACCAATGACCTACAAGAAACAAATGAACACCTCAAAATGATTAGAGAAATTACACGAAGACAGTCAACATTTTTTGGTCACGTTATGAGAAGAAATAAATTAGAGAACTTGGTGACAACTGGCAAGATTGAGGTGAAAAGAACAAGAGGAAGGCAGAGAAGTTAATATCTGGATGGCTTGGCCACATGGCATGGTCGAGGCAGGAACACTGAGCTTATCCGCGACTCTGGTGATCGAGTGAAATGGCGAGTCATGACCGTCCACGCTTTCAGGCATGGCACATGATGGATGGATAGAGTGTTATAATGTTGTATTTGTCTTTACAAGGACTGATAGTGTTATAATGTTGTAGTTATCTTTACAAGGAATAGTAGTGTCATAATGTTGTACTTTTCATTAAGAAATTGTAGTGTTATAATGTTGTAGTTATCTTTAGAAGACTGGTTGTGTTATAATGTTGTATTTTTCTTTACAAGATGTGCACTGTCATAATGTTGCAGTTATCTTTACAAGGACTGGTTGTGTTATAATGTTGCAGTTATCTTTACAAGGACTGGTAGTGTTATAATGTTGTATTTTTCTTTACAAGATGTGCACTGTCATAATGTTGCAGTTATCTTTACAAGAACTGGTAGTGTTATAATGTTGTATTTTTCTTTACAAGATGTGCACTGTCATAATGTTGCAGTTATCTTTACAAGGACTGGTAGTGTTATAATGTTGTAGTTATTTTTAGAAGACTGGTAGTGTTATAATGTTGTTTAGTTTAGTTTAGTTTAGTCGATGGATCAACATCACGGCACACGGGTGTAACCCATAAGTGCTCCGTTCTCCTCATAACTCAAACCTGAGTCTGGAGAAACTCAGCTCAGTGCACGAACTCCTTAGCACCGGCGAGGATCCTGAAATACTTTGGGTAGATTTTTAACTCGAAATTTTGCCCGGGCAGCGCCGTTAGGCTACTCTTTTTCGATTTCCAACTGCCAAGGGATTTTTTACGTGCGCAACAATACACACGGGCGTCCGATCTCACTACCCAGAGACCAGGGGAAATTTTATTACTAGAAGTCCACGAGAAAAAATCCCGGTCCTTACCGGGGCTTGAACCCGGGACCTCCAGCACTCGAGACGGACACCATACCTCTAGACCACGCATCCCCCGTTATAATGTTGTACTTTTCTTTACAGGACTGGTCGTGTTATAATGTAGTTTTCTTTACGGGGCTAGTAGTGTTATAATATTGTACTTTTTTTCTTTACAAGGACTGCTAGTGTTATAATGTTATACTTATCTTTACAAGGATTGGTAGTGTTATAATGTTGTAGTTATCTTATTAAGGACTGGCAGTGTTATGTTGTTTTTATCTTTACATGACTGGTGGTGTTATACTGTTGTACTCATCTTTACAGGACTAGTAGTGTTATAATGTTATACTTATCTTGTTAAGGACTGGCAGTGTTATAATTTTATTTTTATCTTTACAGGACTGGTAGTGTTATATTGTTGTAGTTATCTTTACAGGACTGGTAGTGTTATTATGTTGTAGTTATCTTTATAAGGGCTGGTAGTGGTATAATGTTGTACTTATCTTTACAAGGACTGGTAGTGTTATAATGTTGTAGTTATCTTTATAAGGGCTGGTAGTGGTATAATGTTGAACTTATCTTTACAGGACTGGTAGTGTTATTATGTTGTAGTTATCTTTATAAGGGCTGGTAGTGGTATAATGTTGAAGTTATCTTTACAAGGAATGGCAGTGTTATAATGTTGTACTTATTAAGGAATGGCAGTGTTATTACGTTGTACTTATTAAGGAATGGCAGTGTTATAATGTTGTAGTTACCTTTACAAGGAATGGCAGTGTTATAATGTTGTAGTTACCTTTACAAGGAATGGCAGTGTTATAATGTTGAAGTTACCTTTACAAGGAATGGCAGTGTTATAATGTTGTAGTTACCTTTACAAGGAATGGCAGTGTTATAATGTTGTACTTATTAAGGAATGGCAGTGTTATAATGTTGTAGTTACCTTTACAAGGAATGGTAGTGTTATAATGTTATAGTTATCATTATAAGGCTCATCATCATCATGTGCCATGCCGTATAAGCGTGGGCGGTCATGTTTTGCCATCTCACTCGATCACTAGAGTCATGGATGAGTTCTTGACTCGACCATACTACGTGGCCAAACCATCCGGGTATTTACTTCTCTGCACTCTACTTGTTCTCTTACCTTCGATCTTGCCAGTTGTCAATAAGTTCTCCAAATTATTATGTTGTAGTTATCTTTGCAAGATCTGCAGTGCTATAATGTTGCAGTTTTCTTAACAAGAACTGAAATTTTTATAATGTTGTAGTTATCTTTACAAGGACTGGTAGTGTTCTCATGTTGTAGTTATCTTTACAACACTGGTAATTGTCACCAAAAAATGATCATGATGTCCATGAGTTGAACAGCACAATTATTGCAAACAATCCCTTTATGCGCAATCCTTCAATCAAACATGACGTCCGTGAATTGAGCAACACAATTATTGCAAACAACCTGTCTGTATTTAATCCCTCAATCAAACATGGCTACTGAAGTCGTGGAGAAGATTGTCGGACGCCCGGCGGCAACTTTTTCCATTACTTAATTTCTTGCTCTCTGTCGTCAGCAGCAGCCGGCACTTAGCCATCCCCGATCTTCCCATTGTCTGAACTATCTGGCCCATCAAATCCTCCCATAACCCATGTTCTCTAAAGTATTATTAATTCATGGCTGCTATCTGCCCAGATCACGGCCATACACACATAGATCTGCTTGTTGTCTACCGCCTCCACTCCCCCAATAATTCTACCAATTATAATAAAGTATAACTGTTTCTGTGTAAGACATTACATTTGGTAATATGTTGTCTGCGCCTGCCTCGTTTGCCATCACCATTCCTGGATGTGTACACGGTCTACCATTATGTTTACTATTATTTCTGACGCGTGTGAGTTGTGACTGTTCAAGTAAACTGTATTCAAACACAGAAGTCACAGACGATAGATTGCACGATTTATTGCCTGGCATGTCTGGCTGCATCTCGTCAGGTACATACTGCAGAGTTACATAAAGTGGAAACATGAATAATACGTAAGCTGAAGCAAGTAAAACACGCAGTCAGCAGGTCCGCATGGCTGAATGTGTAAGAACGTACGTTCTTAAACATCCGGTGTGCTGATGCCGAGGTAAGCAGTTCAACCCCTACATCGGACACCTGGACTAAAATGTAGACCTGTCGTCCTTGAATTGGGGACGTAAATTACAAGTACCTCTGAAGTCGGAGTGGGTTCGCCTGATGGCGATGGACACTGTTAATATGGAAAACTAACACACAAGCAAAATTCAGTCCCTCACTACTATAAATAGTGTTTATGGACTACGCTTGAGTTCAAAGCGAGCGAGCGAAAAAAACAACAACATAGTCACAGGGACTGCTGCAATGGGGGTATCTGTTATCAACATGGTCATTTGACAATTACAACGAGTTCTTTCTATGTACATAAAACTGGCCGGAGCCGACTCATTGCTGACGTCTCACTATATTTAAAAAATCGGTGAACTCCATCCCTGGTCTTAACCGGTCTCGGAATCAAAGCGAGAGGTAGCAGTTACGGGTTATAAGTCCTTGTCAACTGGCGTAGACATGGGGCGCCACGCGTTGCCTCTGACGGTGGGAGACACAAAAAGTTGTCACTGATCAGCTACCGCCCGCCTCAAGCTGGGCAGCCCCCGGCCAATTGGGTGCTGATCCGTCACAGCCTGACTGCTTCAATGGGTGCTTGGGGCTCGGCCAAAATCTGAATTGCAGGCTGTAAAACCAATGCACCAGCGAACTCAATCGTCTTAACACTGATATTGCTGGCCTGCAGGAGACTCGCCTCACTGAGGAAGGGTCACTCAGGGAAAACTATTACATCTTTTTTGTGTGGAAAGGAAGAGGACAGGAAGTAAACGGACAACATGGAGTGGGCTTTGCAGTGAAGAATTCACTACTGGGAATGATTGAAATTCCAGCTGGTGGTAATGACAGATTATTATCCCTGCGCTTGGCAACAACTTGTGGTTTTGCCACCATTATCACTGCATAAACACCGGCACTCACTTCCTCTGATGATGTGAAGGATTCGTTCTATGAGGAGTTAAACTTTGTGGTCAAGGCAGTACCAAAATCTTACTACATGTATATACTCGGTGATTTTAATGCACACGTAGGCAAGGACTCGAGTTCATGGCCAGTGTGCCTTGGAAAATACAACATAGGTCACACGAATGACAATGGGCAAAGTCTGCTGGAGCATTGCACCAGAAACGACCTATGTATTACAAACTCCTTTCTTAAAACAAAAGAGATGCATAAGATCACATGGAAACATCCAAGATCAGGCCATTGGCACCAGCTGGACTTCATCATCACACGGAGACAACATCTGAATCAACCATCATTAACTCGAAGTTACCACAGATGATTGTGATACTGATAATTCTTTAGTTGTTGCAAGGGTTAGACTGAGACCAAAGAGAATCTACACGACTAAACACAACTCTAGCCCCAGGGTTAATATTATTATCCAGTGTTCCAACAGCAACATGAAGGCGCTTTCTCTGATACAACAGAAAATTGTACAGCAAGTGAAAAGTGGGGCCAAATTAAGGAAACACTTTATAAAATAGCGGCAGGGATTTATGACACTGTGGATCATAAGAAGCAGGACACACAGCCAGACACTGCAGCCCTTGATTGATAGAAAGAAAATAGCTCTCTTAAGAAACAAGGAAAGAACAATGCGTAACACTCTGAATGAGCTGAAGCAAGCTAGGAAGAATTTGCCACAGGCTGCCAGGCAGTGCGGAAACAACTGTTGGATCAAGTTATGTGAGCCCATTCAAACTGCAAGTTATAAGGGGAATATCAGAAGCATATTTGAAGAAATAAAAAAGCTTGTTGTCCAATGATCAAAAGAAGTGCACCATTGAAAACCTTGACTGGAGAAATCATCACTGATAAGAAACAGCAGATGGATAGATGGGTAGAGCAGTATTTGGAGCTTTACTCAAGTGAGACCAAACTAGCGGATGATGCTCTTAACGGCATAGAGGCCCTTCCAACTCTTGACCAACTGGTCGCACTTCCCACCATAACAGAAGTTAAGTATGCTATAAATGAACTTGCATCTGGCAAGGCTCCAGGTAATGAATTGAATTGAATTAATCATTATTTTCAAAGGGTAACATATTGGGCGCGTAGGCCCGTCTTACATTCGGCCCTTCCAATCACTCATCTTCCGTTCATCAACAGTGCATGATGCATTCACATAGGAAAAAAAACATTGTCAAATTAATGTTGTAAGCATTAACAATGCATATACTCATGTTATGTGACACATCCCCCTCCCACACACACACACACACATCCCGCACCAACCCACACACACATCCCTCACCTACTCACACATCACCCACACATCACCCATCCACCACACATTGCCCACATCCCCCACTCATTCCTTCACCCACTCACAGATCCTGCCACCATCCCAGACATCTCGCACCGACCCACACACACATCTCTAACCCACCCACACGCATCTTTCCACCCACTCATACATACTCCAATCCACTCAAGCTCACACACACATGCTCCACCCACCCACACACCCTCCAACCACACACAAATACCCCTCACACATGCACATCCCGCACCAACACACACACATATCCCTCACCCACTCACACATCAACCACCAATACCCACAGATCTTTCCATACACACACACATTTCCCCTCCCACCCACACATTTCACAACCCCCACACATCCTAACAACCACACACACATATCCCCACCAACACGCACATATCCCACGCAAACACACATCTCCCACACACATCCCCCACCTACCAACAACCCCATATCCCCCCTCCGCTAATATCCACACATCCCACTACCCACCAACACTCACTCAAACACACCAACCCAAACACACATCTCCTCCCACACATCCCTCACCCACCCACACGCCCCGTCCATACTCACATCCCTCCACTCACCAACCCACTCATCTCCGAACCCACCTACACATCCCCCACAAACCCTACACATCCCACACCTCTTCACTCACCCACTCACATCCCCACCCGCACAATCTCCCCACCCACGCACTTCTCCCATACTCTAATACACTTCTTCCACCCACCCACACATCTCCACAATTCACACATACACTCCCTATCCACACATCCCCTCATACACACACAAACACCGACCCACACACACATCTCCAACCCACACACCTCTTCCATCCATATACACATTAGCCACACCCATCCCCTAACCCATACACACCTACCCCACACCCCCTACACACATCCCCACACACCCACCCACATACCCCCACCCACACATCGCCACCCACACATCCACATCCCCACCCACCAATACCCATCCACTCACACACATCCCTCGCCAACACTGACACCCCCACCGACCCACTCACATTTCCACCCAGAAACATCCCTCATCCACACACACATATTCCCCCGCCCACCAACACATCTCTCCACCCACCCAGCAGCACATCTCTCCACTCAGCCACCCACCCACCCACCCATACCCCCACACACATACCCCCACCCACATACCCCCACCCACATACCCCCACCCACAAACTCATCCCCCAACACAAGCACAATTCTCACATCTAGACACACACACATAATGCCTCAAATAATCACTGAAGCTAATGTGAACAAACTCCCGCACTTTACACACACCTACACTGACGATTATCGTGAGCATTCTCACAAAAATGTAAAAAAATGGAGAGCAAATTATGCAAATACATTGTGTAGCGTTAAAAAATAGTGATGCAATACAATAATTTGATTCCTAAAATTGACATAACCATGATGGAATAAGCAGTGCACACATTTTTGTCAGTATGTGTTAGAAAATCATGTGGCAGTAAAAATGATATGTATGATGAGTATACAGAAAAAAATATGGAATAGCAGGTCACATGACATACACGCGCTCAACCCTCTCTATCTCTCTTTCTTTCTTTTTTTTTTTTTTTGGTGGTTTCTTTCACACACACGCCGGCTTCTTGGCCTAGAGGTTAGCTAAATTTCTCCGTAATCTCGTATACTCTCGTAAGTAACGTGACGACGGTGAGAATCGGCAGTGGTTCGAATCGCGTCGGTAACTTACGGGGTATGTGAGCCGGCCGCTCAGAAAGCAATGGCAAACTACTGAGCTTAATCTTGCCAAGAAATCAACAATCAGCTGAAAGATGCTGATGTTGACAGGGATGTCCTGTAAAGGATATGCAAACAACTTTTTTTCACACACACTAACTCTCCCGTTGTCTCATCCCCCCATCCACACACGCATCCTCCATCCACCAACACACACCCATTCACATACCCTCCACTACCAACCCATACACCCCCAACCACCCAGCCAACACACACCTCCCACCCACACCCCACCACCCACATATACCCCTACGCACATCCCCCACCGACACACATCTTCCCACACACATACATTCCCCACCCATACACTCATCCCCACACAAATTTATCCACTCACGTACTCATCCCACAACCACTCACACCTACACATCCCCCACCCACTCATCAACACATACATCTCCCATCTACCCACTCACACTCAAAGAGCCAAACCACCCAGCCAAACACACATTCCCCACCCTCACATAAACCTTTACCCACCTGCACATCCCACCTCCCCCATCCACCCACACACCCTCACCCATCTCCCCTCCCACACAATACCCCACCCATATACACATCCCCACACACACATATGCACATAACCACCCATCATCTCCCACCCACGCACACATCTCCCCACCTACAAACACGCTCACCACCCACACATACACCCTCCACCCACACACCCCCACCCACACAGACATATCCCCCACCCACAAACACCCCCACACCCATCACACACCCATTCCTCAACCTCCATACATCTTCCCACCGCCACACACCCATTCACCCACACAACCCTCACCCACCCACCCACCCACCTACATACACATTCCCCAGCAACACAAGCGACCACCCACCAGCACCCGCACACTTTCACTCCAGTATCCGCCATCCACACACACATCTCCCACTCACAACCCTCCACACAAACATCCCCCACATACAAACTCACACACATCGTCAGATCTAGACACTTACATGATGCCTCACATAATCACTTAAACTAGTATGAACAAACTCTCGCCCTTTACACACACATACACTGACAATTGTCGTCAGCATTCTCATAAAATTGGGAAAAAATTGATAAAAATTGAACAAATACATTGTGTAACGTAGAAATTAGTGATGCAATTCAACTCTCACTTTTTTCTTACGCTCTCTCTCTCTCTCTCTCTCTCTCTCTCTCTCTCTCTCTCTCTCTCTCTCTCTCTCTCTCTCTAACTCTCTCAATCACTCTACAGTAATGTGCATGTGTTCGTATTATAAATGATTATATCAAGTGGCATACAAAATGTTAATATGAAAGATGAGAATACTCAAAACAGTATGGAATCAAGTGGAATTCAAAATGATAATATGAAAGATAAGCATACACAAAAAATATGGAATAGCATGTTACATGACATGCGCGTGCTCAACTCTCTCTCCCTTCTTGCATACACACACACTCACACACATGCGCATCCACACACAAACACATCCACCACCCACACTATCTCTCGCACCCACCAACACACGCATCCCCACCCAAGCATCTCTCCCCACCCACATATACATCACCACCAATCCCCAACCCACACACACTCACCCACCCACACATCTCCCCACATACTCAATCACCCATCCCCAACCCACGCATACCTCAATATAACACCCCCACCCGCACACATATTCCCAACCAACCCACACACATATAACTCACCCACTCACACATCCCTCACGCATGCATCCCATAACCACACATCCCCACCACACACTCATCACCCATCCGCACTCCTATCCCCCACCCATATCCCACACCTCACCACACACCCTCACCCATACACACAACCCTCACACCCACCCCCACGCCACCTACAGACCCACTTTCACACACCCATAGAGGTTATCGGGAGTGGGCAAGACGCACTCACTCTACAGTTCCAAGAGCCAATAGAGCTATGCTGGCGAGAAGGACACGTCCCACAGGATCTCAAAGACTCAATCATCATAACACTGTACAAGAACAAGGGGGATCGTAGTGACTATGTTGTTTGTCCATCAAGAATAATGATGCCCATTCATTTCATCCAGTGGGGTTGAAAGTAGTGCCGTGAGCTCTAAGATGGCCGATGAGGCCTATTTTGGCTCGAAATGTTCTTTGACAATGTGGGCAAAGAATGCTTGACGTTCCAGGAGGAGGATCTCCTGCAGTGGTGTTTCTATTCAGCCTTTTCTTCACAGCTCTTGCAGTCCTGGTTGCTTCACAAGTGACTACACCCTTGCATAATGATGTACGCCACGAATTACAGTCTTTAGCATCAGTCTCCCAGGTATCAAGATGAATTCTAAAAGCTTTAAGAGAGATTTTCAGAGTGTCTTTAAAGCGTTTCCTCTGGCCGCCTTGGGAGCGTTTACCACAACGCAGCTCGCCGTAAAAAAATTGTATAGGGAGCCTGTGATCTGTCATACGAGTTAAGTGACCAGCCCAGCGAATCTGATTTTTCATTAGTAGGGTGTGGATACTGGGCATGAACGCTCTTTCTAGAATTTCAGTGTCTGGGATCTTGTCTTGCCATTTAATCTTCAATAACTTCCTAAGGCAGACTGTGTGGAAGTGGTTTAATTTCCTAGCGTGTCGCAAATAAACAGTCCATGTTTCACAAGCATATAAGCAGCGTGGATAATACAGCTGCTTTATAGACTTTCAGCTTTGTTTGCAGGCGTATTCCATTTCTGTCCCATACAGTCTGCCAAAGGCCGCGTTGGCCTTGGAGATTCTTGCATTCACTTCGTCATCAATTGTGGCAGCTTGTGACACAGTGCTGCCAAGATAGGTGAATTTGTCCACAACACTTAGTCTATGAACATTCACTTTGACATCAAGGTGACATAGTCATCTACACCGATGGGTCAGTGGTGAGAAACAGACGTAGTGGCTGGGGCTTTATTGCAAAGGCTAATGGACGAGTCTTGAAAAGGGAGAGTCTGGCATATGAGACTACGACCTCCAGCATGAGAATGGAGGTGGAGGCAGTAACAGCGGCATTCCGGTGGCTATAGGAGACTACTGCAACACACGTTGTATTCATTACGGATTCAAAGAGTATGCTTAGCAAGGTGGAGAAAGGAATGTTTTGTGGAATGGCTCTTGTCGCTTCAGAGGTTACAGATTGTGAGAATTGTATGGATATTTTGCCCTGGCCATGCGGGTGTACGGGGGAATGAACAGGCTGATAGGCTAGCAGGGAAGGCACCTCTTGGTGGTAGGTTGCCTATGGACAAGGGGGAGGTGGTCGTGCGCATGCGGGACCAGGTGGAGAAGGCGAAGGAACAGACTGAGGTCCCATATGTGGAAAGAATGAGATTGCGGGGGATCGGCAGGGGTTCTGGGAATCTCAAAACTGAGAGGGAAGACCTCGAGAACGTGTAAGCAGATAGCAGTGGGAACGATTAGTAGTATGACTCTATGTTGGCTGTTGAACGAGGGGACGGAGCACGTATGGGAATGTCCTGAGTGCAGTGATGTCGGTTCTTAACTCAACTCAGCTCAACTCACTTTGATATTCGGCACAGTGTGGTTAATCCCTGGAGCTGGCTGGTACATACCTACAATCTTCTCCATGTTGATATTGAGCCCAAAGTTGGTACAGGCATATGAGAAAGCTGAAACAATGTGTTACATGTCTGCCTCTGAGTTGGCGTATAGAGCTCAATCAGCAGCAAACAGCAGCTCTCTGACGGTGCCGCTGTTAGTTTTGGTTTTGGCTTTCAGTCTTCTGAGATTGAACAACTTTCCATCCATGCGGTAGTTGATGTCTATTCCAATGTCGTTGTTCTCGAAGACATTCGTCAGCATAGCTGAAAACATGAGGCTGAACAATGTTGGTGCCAGGACACATCCTTGCTTCACTCCATTGGTGACAGGAAAGGGCTCAGACAGTTCACCATTTTCTTTTACTATTGCCTGCATACCACCATGAAATAAGCGCCCTTTTCCCACAAAATTTTGTGGACAGCCATATTTCGCCATAATATTCCACAGTCCTTCTCTGCTGACTGTATCAAAAGCCTTGGTAAGGTCAATGAAAGTGAAGAACATTTCGCAGTTCTGTTCCTGACATTTCTCTTGCAACTGCCTTGCAGTGAAAATCATGTCAACAGTGTCACGTTCTTTTCTGAAGCCACATTGACTCTCAGGAAGAAGACCTTGATCGAGATGGGCTGTGAGGCGATTGAGAAGAATTCTGGCGAGTATCTTCCCTGCGATTGAAAGCAAGGAGATGCCTCGGTGGTTGTCACAAGATTGGCTTTACGTTTGTAAAGGTGGACTAATGAGGCGTCCTTGAAATCTTATTGCATGATCTCGTTCACCCATATGTTTGTAAAGACTTGGTGAAGCTGCTCTGTTAGGACAAGATTACCTGCCTTGTATATCTCTGCTGGGGTGGAGTAAGGACCAGGCGCCTTGCCGCTGGAAAGTTGCTGGATGGCTTTGTTTACTTCTACTATCGTATGCATGTCATCAAGAGTCTCATTGGTGGGAACTTGAGGAAGGCAGTTGATGGTGTCATCATCGAAGAAGGAAGTTGCATTTAAGATGTTGCTGAAATGCTCTGCCCAGCGTTGAAGGATTTCTTTCTTATCGGTGACCAATCTGCACTGAGGAGGGGAGCTATGCCTGGTGATGTAGGACCATAGACCACTTTCAGTGAGTCGTAGAAGTTTTTCATATCATGTTTGTCAGCAAAGCCCTGAATTTCATCAGCTTTGCTGCTCAGCCAGGAGTGCCCGCATGTGCCGAAGTTTCTGCTGAACTACTCTCTGGAATGTTCTTGAAGGCATCTTTTGTTTTAATGTTGACTTCGAGTCGTTCAAATGTGCATTGAGGAGAAGATGTTTCTCGGCCAGCAATTGGTTGATGTCTTCAGAATTTTCATTAAACCAGTCTTTATGCTTCCGGGGGGCTGGACCCAGGATTTCTATAGCCGTGTTGTAAATTATGTCCTTTAGGGCTCTTCACCCTGTTTTCTCATCCTGTTTAGCTGCAGCTTGAGGCGGTCTTCCAGCATATTTTCAAACGACAGCTGCATTTATTTGCTGTTTAGGCAGGTGACATTTAGTTTTTGTTTTGTTTTTTTGGCAATTTTACTCTTTGAGGACGCCGTGGTGGTTTGATGTGTATGTTTATTTTCGGGATAATGAGACGATGGTCTGTCCAAAATTCGGTACCACACATGGATTTTGTCACCCGAACGTCTTGTCTGTCACTCCTCCTGAGTATGGCATAGTCAATGAGGTGCCAGTGTTTCGAGCGAGGTGCATCCATGATGTTCTGTTTCTCGTGGGAAGACGGAAAATCGTGTTGGTGATCAGGAGATCGTGTTCGGCTCAGGTCTGAAGGAGGAGGAGTGCATTGCTGCTACAATTTCCGACTCCGTACTTTCCAATGATACCACTCCAAGAGGCGGTGTCCGTGCCTACTCTGGCATTGAAACCGTTGAAGGACTGCAAAAAGCCACATTGAATGAAACGTCGAAGAAGCGACATTGAATGAAACCGTTGAAGAACTGCAAGAAGCGACATTGAATGAAACCGTTGAAGAACCGCAAAAAGCCACATTGAATGAAACGTTGAAGAAGCGATATTGATTGAAACCGTTTCAGAACTGCAAGAAGCCACATTGAATGAAACTGAAGCACACATTTGGCAACACTTACCTCGTCACAGTACCAAGAAGATAACACGCTATGTCCGTCTGTAGAGGAGACACCCGCGCTGCGAAACTGTCATCGAAAATGGTGTCTGGGCAGTCTAGCGGCGCGTTATATAGCACATGGGCAGTCGAGAGAGCGACTAGCGGCGGTCTGTAGGCGGCGCGTGGGGAGTACGGGGTGACTGAGGACACAAGGACGCTTGCCTCGCCTCAGTTGGTAGGTTCTCCAGTGAGGTGTCCGTGGCCCTCCCTTTCAGATCCCTCTTCGATTCGCTTATGTGTCCTGTCAGTCACACGTAGCATGATTGTTTCACTTGCTGTTCTCATCAATTGATATTGTTATGTGTTATCAACATGTGTATCTTCTCCGTCCTAATCTATTAGTTGTTGATTTCATTGTCTCCACATGTGGCCTTATTTACATTATCCACAAAATTTATGATGATTATGATAATAATAATAATAATAATAATAATAATAATAATAATAATAATAATAATAATAACCACGCATTAAACATCCTCATATCAAGACCACTCACCATGACCACCTCTCATTACCACTCTTTCATTACCACCCCTTCATTATCATCCCCCATTACCAACCCTCATTACCACTCTTTCATTAACACTCCTTCATTATCATCCCCCATTACCAACCCTCATTACCACTCTTTCATTACCACCCCTTCATTATCATCCCCCATTACCACCCCTCATTACAACGTTTTCATTACCACCCCTTCATTATCATCCCCCATTACCACCCCTCATTACCACTCTTTCATTACCACCCCTTCATTATCATCTCCCATTACCACCCACTCATTACCACTCTTTCATTACCACCCCTTCATTATCATCCCACATTACCACTCACTCATTACCACTCTTTCATTACCACCCCTTCATTATCATCCCCCATTACCACCCACTCATTACCACTCTTTCATTACCACCCCTTCATTATCATCTCCCATTACAACCCCTTCATTGCCACCCTCATTACCACCCACTCATTACCACCATCATTAACACCCCCACATTACCACCCCCGTGTTACCACACGCACATTACCTTCCCCTCATTACCACCCACAGTACCACCCTCTCATTACCACCCTCAATACCACCCTCTCATTACCACCAACTCATTACTACCCCCTCATTACCACCCACTAATTACTACCCTCGTTATCGCTCCGTCATTACCACCCACTAATTACCACACTCATTACTATCCCTCTCATTAGCAGCCCCTCATTACCACCTCTCATGACCACCCCATTACCACTCTCATTACCACCCTCAATACCACTCTATCATTACCATCCTCATTACCATTACTCCCATTACCATCACCTCATTACCACACACTCATTACAACCCTCATTACCACACCCACCCCCATTTACCACACACATTACCATCCCACTCATTACCACCCTCATTACTACAAACTCATTACCACCCTCATTACCACCTACCTCATTACAACCCTCATTACAACCCTCATTACAACCCTCATTACAACCCTCATTACAACCCTCATTACAACACTCAATAAAAGCCATCATTACCATCCTTATTACTACCCCCTTATTACCACCACTCATTACCATTCCATCATTACCACTCCTCAATACCACCATAATTACCAACACTCATTACCGCCCACATTACCACCCCTCATTACCACTAACTCATTACCACCATCATTACCACCCTTCATTTCCACCCCATTACCACTTGCATTACCGCCCTCATTACCACCCTCGTGCCATTACTATCCCCCTCATTACCAAACTCTCATTATCAACTCATTACCACAACCCTCACTACCACCCCCTTATCAACACCCCCTAATTATCACCCAGTCATGATCAATCTCATTACCACTCTCTCATTATCACACACTCATTACAACCCGCAATACCACCCCATCATTCTTATCTCATCTCATCATGTTCCTCTTGTACCGTGCGGTGTCGAGGTGAAATATAAACACCGTGAGAGTGTTCCATCATTACCACCCCCTTACTACCACCCTCATTACCACCCACTCATTACCACCTTCATTACCACCCTCATTACACCCCTCATTACCACCCCATCATTACCACCTCTCATTACTACCCACTACCAAAACTCCCACTACCACCCCCCCCCCCTCATTATCACCCACTAATTACGACCCCGTCATTATCACCTCATTATCACCCTTTCATTACCGCACACTCATTACCACCCCCATTACCACCCCGTCATAACTATCCCCCTCATTGCCACCCCATTACCAGCCACTCATTACCACCCCCTCATTACCACCTTCAATACCACCCCTCATTACCACGCTCATTACTACCTCCTCAATACCACCCCTCAATACCATCACCCATTACCACCCCCTTCATTACAACCCCTTCATTACCACCCCCTCATTACCACCTCCCGCGTTACCACCCCCTCATAACCATCTCCCTATACATTATGCCATCACTATAATCTCATCTACATTATGCCATCACTATAATCTCATCTACATTATGTCACCACTATACTCTCACTGACATCAACTCATAACGCTAATTTCATCTATACCATCTCATCAATATAATCTCATCTACATCATGCTATCACTATAATCGCAGTTACGTAATCTCATCACCCTAATATCCTCACTATAATTTCATCTACATCTTATCATCACTATAATCTCATCATCATCATCATCTCATCACTATAATCTCATCTACAGTATCTCATCTACAGTATCTCATCACTGTAATCTCATCACGATCATGTCATCACTCTAGTCTCATATACATCATCTCATCACTCTAATATCATCTACTTAATATAGTCACTCTAATCTCATCTAATCATCTAATCACTCTAATATCATCTACATCATCTCATCACTCTAATATCATCTGTATCATCTCATCACTCTAATATCATCTACTTAATATAGTCACTCTAATCTCATCTAATCATCTCATCACTCTAATATCATCTGTATCATATCCTCACTATAATCTCAATTACATAATCTCATCATTGTAATTTCATCACAATCATTTCATCCTCTAATCTCATCTACATCATCTCATCACTCTAATCTCATCTACTTAATATAGTCACTCTAATCGCATCTAATCATCTCATCACTCAATTATCATCTATATCATATCATCACTATAATCTCAATTACATAATCTCATCATTCTAATATCATCAACATTATCTCATCACTGTAATTTCATCATCACCATCTTATCACCAACGTCCATCATCATCATCATCTCATCGTCAGCCCGTCAACACCACAGCCTCATCACCACTCCTTCATCACCACCACCTCATCACAATCTTCTCGCCACAACATCTGATCACCATAATATCATCACAACCATTATCTCATTACCGTAATCTAATCACCAACATCTCATCATCACACATCATAACAACACATCGTCTCCATCATCTAGCCACTGTCATCTTATCACCCATCATCTCATCACAACACCTCATCACCACACCACCATATCCTATATCATACATTTCATCTCATCACCATCATCTCATCATCACAATAATTTCACCACAACCATCTCTTTATCATCAACACACGTACATTGTGGTATTTCTTTCTTCTTAGTGACGACCATAATCTGTGAATTATTACAATTCAATTCTAATCCTAGTTGTTCACTGTGTGCAACAACTGCCTCTGCTAAATGTTGCAGGTCCTGTTCATTGCCTGCTATCAATATGGTATCATCTGCATATTTAATGACATTGATGTTGCATCCTCTTATATCTTGTACATTTCTGAAAATACTTTCACTTTACAGGGAAATACAGATCTGGAGACATTACATATACCTGAATCACACCTCACTTAAATGGCTTATATTGACCGACTTCATTATGGCAGCTTGTTGTTTCCAATATTTGTTTTTAATGAGTCTAAGGTCTTTCCCATCAATTTGTAGATCTGCAAGCATCACCATCATGTTGACATGTCTGACTTTATCGAAAGCCTTTGTGTAGTCAATAAAGCAAAGATGTAGATCTGCAAGCATCACCATCATGTTGACATGTCTGACTTTATCGAAAGCCTTTGTGTAGTCAATAAAGCAGCGGTTGTAAGACTTTGTTTACTTCTGTAGAACGTGCAATTAATGTTCTCAGCATATACACAGCATTTACCGTGCCCTTGCCTTCTACAAACCCACACTGTTCTTCTACTATTTCCGGTTGTATTTTCTTCCTAACTCTTTTTGTATGATACTTTTTAGCAAAATCTGTGTTATGTGGCTCATTATACTAATTGTTCGAAGTTGATCACATTCCAAGGCTCCTGATGTTTTTCGGGATTGCAATGAATATAGAATTACATAATTCAGGCGGTATATCCCCAGTATCATATAATGTGTTCAGGAGTCTGATGACTTGATCTATTCCACATTCTTCTAAGGCAGTGATTATTTCTGTTGAGATGTTATCTGGACCCGGGGTCTTGCCAGATTTCATATGGTGAAGAGCATTCTAAACTTCTCTAGGGGGCTAAAAAAGCCATATGAAATTTGGCAAGACCCCAAACCAAGTGATGACTGTGAATCTACAACCATGGCCAGACTGCGAGAATAACAAATTAAAAGAGGGGTGGCCAAACAAGAACACTACGCAGGAAGCCAAAGATGATTGATAAACTAACACAGAACTGGTGTCGTTAGCCGCTACACTCTGCGGGATTTGCTGAGGAGGGGATCCGAGCACTTATGGACTGAATGGTTCGATGTGCAATGAGGATGATCTGTAAACTAACTTTAAAAAAATTTTAATTCGCATATCCTTTTACAGGACATCGCTGTCAACAGCAGTATCTTTCAGCTGTCTGTTGATTTTTTGGCAAGATTATGCTCAGTAGCTTGCCATTGCTTTTTGAGCGGCCGGCTCAGTTATCCCGTTGGGGCATATGTTTGAATGACGTGTATTTTAAAAGGTGTGTCGATTAATATTACCAATATAACCCTGTCTGTCACTGCGCAATAGCCTTTAACAGATTTTGATGTTTTCATATTCAACATAATTGCTACCCCTCTTTACCTTTCCTCTCCTCCAGAATATATAATCTTACAATCCTCCCCTGTCTTAATCCCTGTCCTTTTCTATCTCGTCTCACACAATGCTAATATGTTAATATTGTCGCTTCCCATGTCTTGTTTGATGTTATCCAATCTTTCATCTGCACTCATTGTTCTAACATTCCAAGTTCCTACTTTCAATGATAGTAATCTTGTGCACTCAGTCGCCTGCTGACGGTCTGGAGACACCTGGTGCACATGACTACCCCTACTGGGCGAGGCTACTCCTATGGAGCACCCATTTACTCCGTTCCTCTGGTGTACATACAACACATTTGTATTCACACTGTACACACAACACGTCTGTATCCGCAAAGTGTACACACATAACGAGAACATATTGATGTGGATTCTAAGGAAGGCCACAATAATAACGTTGAACAACTACTCAAAAACGACGAACTGTTTGATTCTAGAATGTGGCAATTATCATAGGAGCCAGGGGCAGCTAATCAGAGGTACCGGAAACAGGACACGGGCATGAGGAAGATCATTAGAGTAATCACAGGACGCTGATCACATTCTAAGATCGTCTGCTAATCAAGTGAGATGACGAGTGATGTTTGCACAGAGCGGCTCCTTTAACCCCGTCTCCAAGTCGGAAACTACCAGATGGAGCCAGCCTTGTGCATGATTCGCCCAGTAGTTGTCCGACATGTTGTTCCTGGTGCCCGCATTTCTGAGCTGACATTGTACTTGTGTCAGGACATTTTCTCACATGTCACTTGTCGACTGGTTTGTTGACATCTGAATTCGATTTCTCTGTCTATTCTGCCATCTTCTGTGGTCATACTTCCTAGATATTTACTCACTTCGTCTTGTTCAGAGGGTTACTATTTAACATGTAACATTTAGTGGACCGGGAAATAAGCTAACCTGCAGTTTTGGCTGTATGTAAATTCATATTTATCAGCTGCATGTTGAACTCAGCTTATTTATATGATCTGCCAGTCTGCCCTCTCAGCTGTAAAACAGGCACTAACGTCTGTAAACAAAAGCTCATTTATTGCGTGTGGATCTGTTCTTTCGTCTGAAATAAAGTGTTCACAGTGTTCACTCGGTTCTGTCAAGGCTTGCTTCTTTGGATATTCTCTCTATGTGGATATGAAATAGTAGACGACAGAGCACACATCCCTGTCTCACTCCTGTATTGACTGTGAACATATCTGATACAATTTCGTGTGTTCTTACTGCACTTTGGCTCTAGTGGTACATGGCTATGATGTTTTCTAGCAATTGTCTGTATATTCCATAGTCTTCAATGATGGTTCATAATTTATATCTATCTACTCTGTGGACAGCCTTTCATTTATCTACAATACAATATTCTGCTGGTCTCCTACTATATCCGATGTTTTCCCCCACAGATTTGTTTTATTGTAAATAGTGCATTAGTGCAACTTTTACCTCTGCTGAAACCAAATTGTATTTTGCTTAACTGTTGTTCAACTATGGGTCTTGCGCTATGTTCCAATAATTTTGCGTACACAGTGGCGTGCAAAGAGGGGGGGGGGGTGGACTTGCGATGGCCCCGGGCATCCAGTTAGGGTGAGGGGGCAGCACAGTGCAGTCGGAGGGGAGGAGGAATGAATGAGATAAAGAACAATTTAGGGGCATCCAATCAAGGGGTTGGCCCCGGGCATCAAAGAACCTCTGCACACCACTGTGAGTACATTGTCCCTATATGCCTCAGGAGTGATATACTTCTGTACGTTTCGCACTCTCTCTTATTGTCTTTCTTTTTCCATATTCGAACTATTATTGCCTGTTGCCAATTATCTGGGACTTCTTTGTATTATCTTGCTATATTAGAAAGTCTTGTCAGCCATTTAACTCCTGTTTCCCCACAGACCTGAATAGCTTCTGTGGTGATTCCATCTGGACCCAGTGATTTGTTTTTAGGACTTTTCTGTATAACTGCTTTTACAGGTATGAATTTTGGTTCTTGTTGTCCACAGCTCTTAGGCACAAAAGTGAGGTTTTCTATGTTATGTGTTTGGTTTAGTAGTTCTTGAAAGTATTCTGCCCACCTTGCTTGTCTTTGGTGTGGATTTAATAATGGTATACCTCTAGTGTTATTTATGATGGTGGTTTGGTTGTAGCACACATCTCTGTCTCTCAAATACGTTTATAAAATTCTCTTGGGTAGTCTTTGCAAAGGGTCGCCATCTGTTTATTGTATATTCTCCAGGATTCAACTTTAGATGCTTTAATTGTTCGTTTGGCATTATGTCGTGCTATTCCATAAGTAACATAGTCTTGTTTAGATTTAGTTATCCATTTTATGAAAGCTTTTTTCTTTCTGGATACGCGGTCATTGTACCACCAAGCTGTTCTTAATCGTTTGTCCTGCCCTACTTTCTTTGTTCCACATTAATTTTCCAGTGTGTCGAGCATGGCAGTCTTGAACATTGTCCATTCCTTATCTACACTTGAGTAATCTCATCTCATCTCATCTCATCTGAAAAAAAGACATATGTAGAATAAAGTCATTTTGAGATGTTTGATCTATGTTATTCCATTTATACCAGGTTTTGGTGTCGCTGCGGCGATGTTGGAAAAAAGCTATTTGTTATTATTAGTCCGTGTTTAGTTTAGTTTAGTTTAGTCGTTGGATCAACATCACGGCACACGGTTTAACCCATAAGTGCTCCGTTTTCCTCCTAACTCAAACCTGAGCCTGGAGAAACTCCGCTCAATGCACGAACTCCGTTGCATCGGCGAGGATCCTGAAATACTTTGGGTAGATTTTTAACTCGAAATTTTGCCCGGGTAGTGCCGTTAGGCTACTCTTGTTTTTTTTCGATTTCCAACTGCCAAGGGATTTTTACGTGCGCAACATTACACACGGGCATCCGATCTCACTACCCAGAGACCAGGGGAAGTTTTATTACTGGAACTCCAGGTGGATTTTTTAAGTAAATCCCGGTCCTCACCGGGGCCTGAACCCGGGACCTCCAGCACTCGAGGCGGACACCATACCTCGAGACCACTCAGCCCCCCCCCTTTTAGTCCGTGTTCGGAGCACATGTTAACTAGGTGTTCACCATTGCTTTCACATTCAGTCTCTGTGTCGCTGAGTGGCCCGATGCATTCATCTCACGATATTCTTCTTGTGCCTATTCGTCCGGTGAAATCAGCCATAACAAAAAGTGCATATGTCTCATTGACATTATTCAAAGCGTCTGTAAAGTTATCGAAGTATTCCGCTTTGTCTTCATGGCTGTAAGTGTTACACCGGACGTATGTTTGTATAATTGTTGTTGTTTAACTATCTTATTTAATCTGTATTAATATTGTTCTTTCTGATTTAAATTCAGTCTTAATAATGCCTTTCGCTTTTTCATGATGTAATATAAAACCCACTAAATGTTTAGCTTTTGATCGACACCACTCCGTATCAGATCGTAATTTTCATGTATTTGTTTTGTGTTTTGCCCCCTTTCCTTCGTAACTCATTCATTCAGTAGCATGTCCTTTGCAGAACCTCGCTCCCATAACAACCTTCCGGAAAACCTCTCGATCACAAGCAAGATGTCCCGCGGCTGATACACCCATCTGGAGATCGTCCGCCACATCCTGCACCCATCTTCTCTTTGGCCTTCCTCTTCCTCTCTTCCCAGGCATATACCCTTCCATTATTGTTCTCTCCAAACTGTCGTGACGTTTCAAGTGACTAAAATACTTCAATTTTCTTTGTTTTATCGTCTTTAATAGCCATCCCTCCTCAATAGTCAACTCTTGAAGTATGGATGCATTTGTTCTTTTCTTTACCCAAGATATTCTTAGAACTCGTCTATAACATTTATATTCAAAGGCGTTTATGCGCTGTTCAGCTTGTTTAGTAAGTGTCCATGTCTCACAGGCGTATGTTGCAATGGGAAAGATGCATGCTCTTAAATATCTAATTTTTGTAGTTCTGTCTGTCCCACTCCATAATTTATTCATCTGTTTTAGTCTTTGAAGAGCAATGGATAGTCGCCGTTTAATTTCTTTCATTGTGTCACCATTATTCGTAATCAATGACCCAAGATATTCAAAATTTTCCACCACCTCCAATTTTCCCCCATTAATGTATATTTCTTTCTCCATAGTAGTTTTATCTGTATGCATTATCTTAGTTTTTGCTATGTTAAGATATAAGTTGTGATTTTCACTATTCATTTGTGTTGAGGCTATTAGGTTTTCTATGCCATTCTGTGTTGTGGATAGTAATACTGTATCATCAGCATATCGAATCTCTGGTATATCATGACCGCCGATATTTAGGGCATCATATAGCTCCCTGTTTATATCATCTCTTACATTTCTCATTATATTTTCGGCGTACAGGTTAAACAAATAGGGTGACAGCACGCAGCCCTGACGGACTCCTTGCTTGATGTCAAACCAATCTGATGTCTCGCCATCTATTCTAACTGCTGCTTGTTGGTCTAGATATAGCATTTTTATGAGATGTACTACATGTGAAGGAAAGCCCATATTCCTCATGATTTCCCAAAGTTTCTGATGCTGTACACAGTCAAATGCCTTTGAATAATCCACAAAACATGAGAATAGGTTTACATTAAATTCTCTGCACTTCTCTATTATTAAACGCATGTTGAATATGTGATCTCTTGTTCCTCTTCCTTGTCTAAATCCAGCTTGAACTACGTTAATCTCTTCTTCCATTTTCTTACTAAGTCTTCGCATTATGACTTTTAGTAGAATTTTACTTGCATGACTTATCAGGGCAACAGTTCTATAGTTGGTGCATAATTTCAGGTTGCCCTTTTTTGGTATTGGAATGAAGATAGTTCTCTTCCAATCTTTTGGCCATATACCATATTTCCAAATCTGTGTACATAATGCATGATATATGTGTATGCTTTCTCCTCCTCCTGCTTTAATTAGTTCAGCTGGTATCTCATCACATCCAGGTGATTTACCATTCTTCAGGTTCCTTATAGCCCAAGCAATTTCATCTAATGAAGGGTTCAGGTTCTGTCTCTGCTGTCATTGGCTCATGTATCTCATTCATATCCTCACTGTCACTCATATCATACATTCCACTGCAGCACTCCTGCCATCTTTCTAGAATGTGTCTAGATTCTGTTAAGGTATTTCCCATCTTGTCACAGATAACATTCAATTGAGGTTGAACATTTCTTGTCAATAACTTCATTTCTTTGAACATTTCATAATCTCTTCCAGTCTTATGATATTGCTCTATTCTGGTACAGCAATCTTGTATATATTGATTTTTGTCCTTTCTTGTGTTCTTTCTTATTTCTCGAGTTAAAGATTTATACTTCATCCCTGCTATCGGATTCATCTCCTTTCTGTTTCAGCTCCCTTCGTTGTTTTATTAATTCTAACGTGTCTGATGTAATCCATGGCTTAAGTTGCTTTTTCTTGGTCGGAATGAAATCTTTGGCTGCAGTTATCAAGATATCTCTAGCTTGTACTGCCAGTTCATCAGGTGTCATTTCTTCTTGTACAGACATCAAGACCCCAAAGCGATTCCTAACTTCTATGTTGTATGCGTCCGGTATGTTTGTGAGATCAAAACGAAGTGGCCTTGGTCCTCGGGTAAGCTTTTTGAGTTTTAATTTCAGATCTGCTTCTAATAACTGATGATCTGTATCACAGTCTGCACTTCGTAGGGTTTTTGCAGATGTTATGCTTGATCTCCATCTTCTTTGTATTAAAATATAATCGATCTGATTTTTGGTAATACTGTCTGGAGACTTCCATGTGAAGAGTCTTCTTGGATGTTGTTTAAAAAGCGTGTTGGCTATCGTTAACTCATTTTCTGTGCAAAATTCAATTAATTTGTCACCCTCATCATTTCTATTTCCTAATCCAAATTTTCCTAAAACGTGTCTCTCATTTTCAGCTCTTCCTGCACCTACTTTAGCATTAAAATCTCCCATTATTATTGCTTAATCATTATGACCAATCTTATTTAATGTGTCTTGTAGTGTGTTGTAAAAATCTTCAATTTCGTCCTCCTCTGCTGTTGAAGTAGGTGCATATATCTGTATGAGAGTTGTGTTTTTTGGACGGCCTTTAAGTCTAATAGTGAGGATTCTATCACTAACTGGATTATATCCCATTAAAGCTTTTGCAGTTGTCTTATCTAAACAAAATGCCACTCCACTCTGGCCTCCGACATCTCTACCAGAATAAATAAAAATACTTCCATTTACAGTTGTAAAATGTCCCTTGCCGCTCCAGCGATGTTCACTAATTCCTAAAATGTGAATGTTTAACCTCTCAATCTCATCACACACTACTTTAAGCTTTCCCTCATACAAACTTCTCACATTCCACGTTGCCATTCTCACTCTGTTTCTTAGTCTGACACAGGGGATTTCCTTGGTAACACAGTCAGAATTAACTCCGTCATCACGATTACTAGTACTGGTCCCTGCTTCACACTCTTCCCCAGTGTTATCTGATCTGCCTGGCCTGGGGGTCTCGCCACCAGATCTCTTTCTTATTATGTTTTCTTTCATGTTTGTTATGGTTTCTTGGCAAGTTTTGCAGAAGGTAGTTTGCCGTTGCCTTCCTTCTGGGCAGTGACTGTACTAGTCGGTGGCCGTAGCCATTGTCTCTACTGATGAGATCATCTGCCTATCGCCGCAGAGTGCAGGACCATAACCAACAACAATCTGTCGGCTGCTCTCACACTCCATCCACCACCTGCTTCCATGGCTTCACGTAACCCTGATCGGGGGGACTAAACGGGTACTCCACCTTGCCCAAGGGTGTCCCTAGACTAACGGAGGAAAGGAGGCGTCTTACATCTCCTTTGATAGGGGATACCCCTACCCCGCTAACCATCCTTCGTAACTGCCAGTTCTAATATTTCGATTGTTCATTTTGTCACGAACTCTACCAGTGCTAATCGTTTATCACCTAGTCCACTAACATTACAAGTCCCGAATATCTCCTGTCTGTGTCGCACTTTAGCTGTTGTTGTTGCCATGTTGGCCGGTGTTTCCGATCTGAGCGCTGATAGAGTCACGCTTCTCTTTCAGTTTTCTCCATAATTCTTGAGAAGCAGATCGTGAGCGCGTAGATTGCCTACATGTGTGCATGATCTGTGGCAGGTTGTGTGGAGTGTGTGTGGACATATGTGTGAGAGATTTAGTTAGAGAATGAGTGAATCTGAGAGAGTGGGTGTATCGTGTGCCTGCCTGTCTGTGTGATACAGTGTGAAAGTTAGTGAGTGAGTGTGAGTTAGAGAGTCAACGAGTAAGTGAGTGAGTAAGGGAGCGTGAGTGAGTGAGAGATAATTTGTGGGTATGCGTGTATGTACGCGAATGAGTGAGTGTGAGAGCGAGTGAGTGTGTAAAAGAGAGAGCGTGGGTGAATGAGAGAGTACATGAGAAAGTGTGGATGTATGTGTGTGCATGTCTGTATGTGTGTATGGGTGTATATGTGTGTGTACATGTGTGTATCTGTGTGTGCCTCTATGTGTATGTCTGTACGTGTGTTAAGGTGTGCGTTCATGTGTTTATATGCGTTTATATGCATGTGCGTGTGTATATGTGTGTATGGATGAGTGTGTGTGTGTGCTCGTGTATGTATTGTATATCTTTGTGTGTGTAAGTGTGCATGCATGCAGTGTATGCGAGGGAGTGTATATTCGGATGTTATGTGAGTACGTGTGCGTAAGTATATGGATGTGTGCAGGTGTGTGTATGTTCGTGGGTATATGTGTGTATTTGCGTGTGTATGTTGTGTGTGGGTGTGTGTATGTACATGTGTGTGAGAGAGAAGAGAGAGAGAGAGAGAGAGAGTGAGAGAGAGAGAGAGAGAGAGAGAGAGAGAGAGAGAGAGAGAGAGAGAACGAACGAACGAAAGAACAAACTTTATTTTCAAAGGGTTAAGAATTGGGCACGCAGGCCCGTCTAACATTCTGTCCTTCTATCACTCTCTTTCATACATTATTTCATTCACACATCATTCAAGGCTAACAGAGAACAGCAACAATATAAAAGATATGCATTATAAAGGCATGGGCAAAATGCGAACATCAAAACTCCACGACACAGTAAAATTAGATAATGGTCTGACACTTGTTATTAGCCATGTGGAATATACTGGCCTACCAAAAGGGGACTAGCTGTTATACTGGGGTTTTGTTATTATTATTATTATCTCTATTATTAAGGGGGAAGATAATCCGTACTGAGATAGTGTTCGAGTAATTTGCGATTATATGAATAGGGATTGGTGATGTCTTTGATTTCTTGTGGAAGATTGTTCCACAGCTGAGCTGCAGAGTGCGTTAAGCTTGTTTTGTATAAGTCAATCCTAGGCTTCGGAATGTGTAATATATTTAAACGTTTAATGTGTCTAGCATTATATTTAAACAATGGCCAAAGGTAATTTGGGGCATTCCGATGCAGGATTTTGTGAATTAGTTTAGCTTTATTGAAAAGTAGGCGTTTGCGGAGTGGTAGTAACTGAAGGCGTTTATACAGGCTAGGATTGTCAGATAAATGTTTGTTTTAAATTAGACTCATGGCCCGTTTCTGGAGTGAGTAAAGTCGCTTGGTGTTTGAATTAGAACAACCGTCTGAGAGAGAGAGAGAGAGAGAGAGAGAGAGAGAGAGAGAGAGAGAGAGAGAGAGAGAGAGAGAAAGAGAGAGAGAGAGAGTGAGAGAGAGAGAGAGAGAGAGAGAGAGAGAGAGAGAGAGAGAGAGAGTTGAGCGCACGCATGCCATCTAACATGCTGTTCCATATGTTTTGTGTATTCTCATTTTCATATTATCATTTTGATGCACTTGATTTTAACATGCATAAAATGAATTCATGTAAATTACTGTAGAGTAAGTGAGAGAGTTAGTGAGTGTGAGTGAGAGAGAGAGGGAGTGAATGAGTGTGAGAGTGGGTGTATGTGGAGAGAGAGAGAGAGAGAGAAGGGAGAGAGAGAGAGAGAGAGAGAGAGAGAGAGAGAGAGAGAGAGAGAGAGAGAGAGAGTTGAGCCCACGCATGTCATGTAACATGCTATTCCATATTTTTTATGTATTCTCATCTTTCATATTACGAGGT
Source organism: Cepaea nemoralis (assembly GCA_014155875.1). Taxonomy (NCBI): domain Eukaryota; kingdom Metazoa; phylum Mollusca; class Gastropoda; order Stylommatophora; family Helicidae; genus Cepaea; species Cepaea nemoralis. Next base: position 7,845 of record JACEFZ010015315.1, on the reverse strand, counting down.
ATCATTTTGTATGCCACTTGATTTTATCATGTATAATATAACATTACTGTGATGTGAGTGAGAGAGTTAGTGAGTGAGAGAGAGAGAGAGCAAGAGAGAGAGCAAGAGAGAGAGAGAGAGAGCGAGAGAGAGAGAGAGAGAGAGAGAGAGAGAGAGAGAGAGAGAGAGAGAAGAGAGAGAGTTGAATTGCATCACTAATTTTTACGCTATATAATGTATATGTACAATTGTTTCTCCACTTCTTGCAATTGCGATAATTCTCACGACAATCGTCAGTGTTCCAATTGTGTGTAAAGTGTGGGAGTTTGTTCTTATTAGTTTCAGTGATCATGTGAGGCATCATGTATGTGTCTAGATGTGATGATGTGTGTATGGGTGTGTATGTGAGGGATATGTTTGTGTGTGGGGGATGTGTTTGGGTTAATGGCTGATGTGTGGATGTGTGAAGGGATGTGTAATCGGTCGTGGATGTATGTGTGTGTGAGGGATATGTGTGTGTGTGTGTGTGTGTGTGTGTGTGTGTGTGTGTGGAAGGGGGGATATTTTGAGAGGATAGTTGGAAGAATGTGGGTGTTGGTGGGTTGGGAGGCGGGTGTGGGTAGGGAATGTATGTTTGGGTAGGTGAATGGGTGCGTAGGAGATTGTGTGGGTTGGGGGATGGGTGTGTAATGGGTGTCGGGGATGAATGTGGGGGTGTCTGTGAATGGGATATATCTGTGTGGGTGGGAGTGTGTGAGTGTGGATGGGGTAAATGTTAGTGGGTGGAGGATGTATGTGTGGGTGGTGAGGATGTTTGTAGGTGGAGGATGTGTTAGTGGGTGGGGAGATGTGTGGGCGGGGATGTGTATGGGGAATGTATGTGGGGGATGTGTGTGTGTGGGGGGATGTGTTTATTGGTGGAGTTTTGTGTGGGAGGGGAGATGTGTGAGAGGTGGGGGAGGTGTGGGATGTGCAGGTGATTGAAGGATATTTGCGAGGATGGGGGATGTGTGCTTGGCTGGGTGGTTGGGGTGATGTGAGTGGTTGATGGATGAGCACGTGAGTGGATGGATGTGTGTGAGAGATGAGTGTATAGATGGGGGAGGTGTGTAGTTGTGAGAAGATGTGTGTGAGCGGCGGATGTGTGTGGGTGGGGTACATGTGAGTGGCGGGGTGTGTGTGGGTGAGAGGTGTGTGTTTTTGGGTGTTTATGGGTGGGGGATATGTGTGGGCAGGTGGAGAGATGTGTTTATGGGTGGGGATGTGTGTATAGGTGGGGATGTGTAGTTGAGAGGTGGCGAATATTGGGTGGGTAAGTGGGTGTAGGTTTGCTGATGTGTGTGTGGGTGGGTGGGGAAAATTGTGAGAGTGCGGGATATGTGTGTGGATAGGTGCGGGATGTGTGGGTTGGCGGGGGTATGTGTGTGTGGTTTCTTCTTCTTCTTCTTCTTCTTCTTCTTCTTCTTCTTCTTCTTCTTCTTCTTCTTCTTCTTCTTCTTCTTCTTCTTCTTCTTCTTCTTCTTCTTCTTCTTCTTCTTCTTCTTCTTCTTCTTCTTCTTCTTCTTCTTCTTCTTCTTCTTCTTCTTCTTCTTCTTCTTCTTCTTCTTCTTCTTCTTCTTCTTCTTCTTCTTCTTCTTCCTCCTCTCTTCCTCCTCCTCCTCCTCCTTCTTCTTCTTCTTCTTCTTCTTCTTCTTCTTCTTCTTCTTCTTCTTCTTCTTCTTCTTCTTCTTCTTCTTCTTCTTCTTCTTCTTCTTCTTCTCTCTTCTTCTTCTTCTTCTTCTTCTTCTTCTTCTTCTTCTTCTTCTTCTTCTTCTTCTCCTTCTTCTTCTTCTCTTCTTCTTCTTCTTCTTCTTCTTCTTCTTCTTCTTCTTCTTCTTCTTCTTCTTCTTCTTCTTCTTCTTCTTCTTCTTCTTCTTCTTCTTCTTCTTCTTCTTCTTCTTCTTCTTCTTCTTCTTCTTCTTCTTCTTCTTCCTCCTCCTCCTCTTCTTCTTCTTCTTCTTCTTCTTCTCTTCTTCCTTCTTCTTCTTCTTCTTCTTCTTCTTCTTCTTCTTCTTCTTCTTCTTCTTCTTCTTCTTCTTCTTCTTCTTCTTCTTCTTCTTCTTCTTCTTCTTCTTCTTCTTCTTCTTCTTCTTCTTCTTCTTCTTCTTGGTGTGTGAGGATGTGTGTGTGGGTGGGGAAATGTGTGTGAGTGGGGGTTCAGTGGGTGGGTTGCGGCATGTATGTTTTCCTGGTTCTGTGTGAGTGCGTGGAGGTATGTGTGGGTGGGTGGGGGAGGTTTGGTGGATGAGGGGTGTGTCTCACAACATTGCAATATGCACTGTTTATGTTTACAACTTTCATTTGATAATGTTTTTTTTTTTGTTGTTTTCTCATTTGAATGTATCATGCGTAATATGCATTGTTTATGCTTACAAAATCCGTTTGACAATGTTTTTTCCCCCTATGTTAATGTAACATGCACATTTGATGAATGAAAGATGAGTGATTGAAAGGGCCGAATGTAAGACGGGCCTGCGTGCCCAATTTGTTACCCTTTTAAAATAAAGTTTGTTCGTTCGATCGTTCGTTCGTTCGTTCCCACTGCTATCTGATTAAAAGTTCTCCTGGTCTTCCCTCTCAGTTTTGAGATTCTTCCAGAACCCCTGCCGATCCACCGCAATTTCATTCTTTCCACATATGGGTTCTCAATCTGTTCCTCCGCCTTCTCCACCTGATCCCACAAGCACACAACCACCTCCCCCGTGTCCATAGGCAAACTACCACCAAAAGGTGCATTCCCTCTTAGCCTATCAGCCTGTTCATTCCCCAGTACCCCCGCACGGCCAGGGCAAAATATCCATACAATTCTTACAATCTGTGACCTCTGAAGCGAAGAGAGCCATTCCACATGAAACATTCCTTTCTCCACCTTGCTAAGCATACTCTTTGAATCCGTAATGAATACAACGTGTGTTGCAGTGGTCTCCTCTAGCCGCCGGAATGCTGCTGTTACTGCCTCCACCTCCATTCTCATGCTGGAGGTCGTAGTCTCATATGCCAGACTCTCCTTTTTCAAGACTCGTCCATTAGCCTTTGCAATAAAGCCCCAGCCACTACGTCTGTTTCTCACCACTGACCCATCGGTGTAGATGACTATGTCACCTTGATGTGTGTTGCTCTGGATCAGTTGTTGCACCTCAAACTCAGTGCGGCCCGCTGCACGCACATTATCATTGTCTAGACAGAGTGGATAGACATAATCATTGATTAAACAAAGAGGATAGACATCGTCATTGACTAGACAGGGAGAATAGACATGATTATTGACTAGACAGGGAGAATAGACATGATCATTGACTAGACATAAAGGATAGACACGATCATCGTCTAGACACGTTATCATTGACTAGACAGAGAGGATATAACTCTGAGATACAGCAAGCTATGCCAGGCAATCATGTGTACAATGGTTTGTTTGTGACTTATCAATCAAATGAAAAATGAAAAATTTTTTTTTTAAAATAATAAATAAAGTTAAGGCATCTGTTGCACGCCTTGTGTCGTGCGAGGTATGACGGTCTATCCATACATGTGTGTGTGTGTGTGTGTGTGTGTGTGTCTGTCTGTCTGTCTGTGTGTGGGTGGGTATACCAACGGGCACTGGACGTTGTCAGCACACACCGACCGCCTCTACTTCTCTGTTTAGACTTCGAGCCCGAGACTGTTTAAACACCACAGGCCTTGATGGGACTCGAACACATCACCCTTGCACCGGAGACAAGTGGGCTAACCACTGCAATTGCGCGGCTCGCGACTTACGAAATGCTGTCACGAACAAGCAGACGTGTGGTGGGACAAACCTCAGCCGGTGCCACAGGGGTCCAGCCTCGGGGACCAGAGATCTGTCGGCCTGCAGTTTTAAGCCTGGGTCGACCATCGAACCCAGGACAATTTACAGGACTGCCACAGGGGCCAGGCCGCCTCGGGGACCAGAGATCTGTCGGCCTGCCAGTGTTAAAGCCTGGAGGAGACCTCTAGGCACGGCACAACTAGCAGGGAGGTTCTGGCTCTAACCACCGGACATAAACTCGAGAGCCATTAAAATCTCAACCTTCATTCAAGTTACATGACATTCACATTAAGATTCACATTATATTCACATTAGGATTCACGACAACTCCTGCACATCTCCCGCTTGATCCCCCAGTCCGTTAGATCCCCGGGTCGGATAGATTCCCCGGCGCGATAGATTACATCGCCAGCTTGTAAACTTAATCCGACCACAGCAGCTGGATGTGGCCAAACAGGAGCTGGGCTGGCCAGCTTCAGGGAACACCGTCGACTTGATCATTCAGTGAAACGAACAGCCGGGATTATAGGCTCTGGTTGCCAGACGGGCCGACTTACTTGACCGCCATGATCGGAATTTCATTTCATTTGTTGCAGGCGATCGTTAACTGTAAGTAATTGACGGAGACGAGAACACGTCGCCCGCTTCAAAAGGCTTGTCGTTGGCAATAGAGATATAGTGTAGGAATAGATGAATAGTGTAGGGAACGAGCGAATGAACGAAAGAACTTTATTTTCAAAGGGTCACAAACTGGGCACGCAAGCCCGTCTTACATTTCGTTCATCAGTTGTGCATGTTACATTCACAAAGGAAAAAAAAAAAAAAAAAAAAAAATAACGTCAAATTGATTTTGTAAACATAAACACATGCCATGCGAATCAGTAAACTTAAAAACCTTAAAGACGAGGCAGTAAGGGAAAACTATGAGAAAGAACAAACTGAACTCTTTGTAAAATTACCTACGGAAAGAAAAACAGTTGAAGAAGATTGGGAGATGTTAAAATCAAGCATTTTAAATACTGCAAAAATAACATGTGGAACCACGAAAAAACGCAAAACACTGATACAGAAAATAACAAGTTGGTGGAACGCAGAAGTAAAGAAAGCGGTAAAAGACAAAAAGGAATAATATAAAAAGTGGTTGAAGAGCAAACAGGAATGTGATTACATTGAATATAGAATAGCGAGAAGACATGTGAGTAGAATAGTAAAGAGGGAAAAACAAAAAAGACTGTGAAGAGTATGGAGAAATCCTAAATAAAAACTACAAGGAGGCAACTAGAAACTTCTACAAAAAGATAAGTGCAATGCGAACCAGAGGAGAACCCTTTGACCCAACTGAAATAATTAACAGCGAATATGGAGAACCAATAAGTGAACAAAAACAAATCCTAATAAGTTGGAAGCAGTATTTCGAACAACTTCTCAACATCCCATCAGATGCCACGGGAATTCAAGAGACCTACACAGATGTCACCAAAGAACTAGAACCAGACATACTAAAAGAGGAAATTATAGAAGCCATCAGATTAGCCCCATTAAACAAATCACCGGGACAGGATGAAATACCAGATGAGAACAACAGACACCACGAGACTGGGGAAACGCCATAATTATCCCAATTTGGAAAAAACAAATGCAGCACAAGAGACTGCACACAATACAGAGGCATTTCACTGTTGAGTCATACTGGGAAAATATTTTGTAAAATTCTTGATAACAAATTACGAACTACTTTAGAACCCCAGCTAAGCAAAACACAACTGGGATTTAGGAAAAACAAAGGATGCACAGATGCCATCAACTTACAGAAAAATCAATCGAATTCAACGAAACACTCTACTTAGCCTTTGTCGACCAAGAAAAGGCATTCGATAGAGTAGATAGAAACAAGCTGTGAGAAATCCTTAAACAATATGGAGTGAGTACACATCTAGAAACCTATGTAGAAGTTTATACAACAACAGTGAATGCTTAGTGAGAGAAACTGGAGGACACTCAGAACCCTTCACCATAAGATCTGGAGTACGACAAGGTTGTGTCCTGTCCCCTCTCTTATTCATAATATATATAGACAACATATGTAAAGAAACCAGCCAAGCAGAGACAGCAAGAATACAGCATGACGAGAACACAGAAGAAGAACCATCTGCAAATCTAACCATTAGAGAACTCCTGTTTGCGGATGACCAAACACTAATAGCAAAATCAGAAGCTGAATTACAAGACCACATGAATAGTCTAAACGAAATGTGTAGAGAACATAACATGAAAATTAGCACAAGCAAAACAGAGGTAATGACTATAACCAAAGAAGAACAAACAACAATTCACCTAAACGTATATCCCTTGAAAAAAGTAAAGAGTTTCAAGTACCTAGGAAGTATAATATCATCAAATGGCAGATCAGAAGATGAGATGGAAAATAGGTGAAATAAGGCAAATCAACTCATTGGACAAATGGCACCAATACTAAAGAACAAACATGTATCAATAACTACTAAGAAAGCACTTTACAACACAATCTTCCTACCAACTCTATGCTACCAATACCAAACCTGGACAATGACAGAAAAAGATGAGAAAAGAAAAATCACAACAGAAATGAGGTTCGTGAGAAGAATAATCAACGTATCAAGAAGAGATAAGATCAGAAATGAAGAAATCAAGACTAAAGTTAAAGAAACACTATATTTTATTAGAAAGCAGCAAGTCAAATGGTTTGTCCATGCAAGTAGATTACCAGTCAACAGCATACCACAACAAAAGTTTCCCTGGTTTCTGGGTAGTGAGATCGGACGCCCTTGTGTATTGCTGCACACGTAAAAAATCCCTTGGCAGTTGGAGATTCGAAAACGGCGCAAATTTTCGAGATAATAATATACCCAACGTATTTCAGGATTCTCGCCGGTGCTACGGAGTTCGTACATTAAAGTCCTAGAAAAAACGTCCATGCCCTGTAGCCTATCCACACTCTACTAATAAAGAACCAGATTCGCTGGGCTTGTCACCTAACTCGCGTGCCAGATCACAGGCTCCCTAAACGATTTTTTTTACGGCGAGCTGCGTTGTGGTAAACGCTCCCAAGGCGGCCAGAAGAAACGCTTTAAAGACACTCTGAAAATCTCACTGAAAGCTTTTGGAATTCTTCTTGACACCTGGAAGACTGCTGCCAGAGACCGAAATTCGTGGCGACATCATTACGCAAGTGTGCAGTCACTTGTGAAGCAGACAGGACTGCAAGAGCTATGAATAAAAGGCTGGACAGAAAAACCACTGCAGGAGAATCCTACTCCTGGAACGTCAAGCATTCTTTGCCCACATTGTCAAAGAACATTTCGAGAAAAAAATAGGCCTTATCAGCCATCTTAGAACCCACGGCTCCATACCTTCAACCCCACTGGATGAAATGAATGGTCATCATCATTCTTGATGGACAAACAACATGTGTTGATGGAGTGTGTTTTGTGGAGTTTATTCGATGGATCAACATCACGGCACACGGGTGTAACCCATAAGTGCTCCGTTCTCCTCCTAACTCAAGCCTGTTTAGTTTAGTTTAATCGATGGATCAACCTCACGGCACACGGATGTAACTCATAAGTGCTCCGTTCTCCTCCTAACTCAAACCTGAGTTTGGAGAAACTCAGCTCAGCGCACGAACTCCGTAGCACCGGCGAGGATCCTGAAATACTTTGGGTAGATTTTTAACTCGAAATTTTGCCCGGGCAGCGCCGTTAGGCTACTCTTTTTCGATTTCCAACTGCCAAGGGATATTTTTTACGTGCACAACAATACACACGGGCGTCCGATCTCACTACCCAGAGACCAGGGGAAATTTTATTACTAGAAGTCCACGTAAAAAAATCCCGGTCATCACCGGTGCTTGACCCCGCGACTTCCAGCACTCGAGGCGAACATCATACCTCGATACCAGGCAGCCACCAAAACAACTTTCAATCCATGAGGTAGTTGATGTCTATTCCAATGCCATTGTTCTCGAAGGCATTCGTCAGCATAGCTGAAAACAGGGCTGA